>JASANF010008297.1:0-34136 GCA_030248245.1 Trissonchulus sp. WLG1_4 | reverse complement strand
GGTCACATAGTTGCACGAGTCCGGGCCTAGGGGATTAGAAAAAGTCGGAGAAATTTTCCGTTTTTAGGCCAAATTTGGGCAATTGGAGACGTATCGGAAATGTTTTCCGACTAAACCACAAAAATCAGCGCATATACCTTACGAGTTCACCTCCACTGCGTCAAAATTTTTTCGAAATTGAAATTTTTTCGCAATCAAATTTTTTTTCGAAATTGCGAACGTTTTGCGCAAAAAACCCAGGGCTGTCTCCAGTAGATGTCTATGAATTCGCAAAAAAACATGAATGCATCTGTATATAGCTGTTTTTCCGTAGTTTGTTCTGATGATTCCAGGTCTTTTGGTAAGCCTGTTTGAGATAATTTAAATAAGCTCTGTCTTAACAATATTGAGACATTATAGAACATTCAGACATCTGACTCCAATTTTCATACTACTGTCAGTTTAACTGGTGTGTCTGAGTTTCTGACTGTTCATCGTGATTCGACAAGCCATAAAAAATAAAATTAGTGACAGCCATCTTATTAAAAATTGTTTTTAGATTTGTTTGGTGAATTATGCAGCGAGAACTTGTCCCGCTTAGTGCAGATATCAAGCCGTCGAATTCAAAATTGTATTCGCCGCTTAAGTTTAAATCTGATCCATATTTTTTGGTAGGAGCCTAAGAGAAGACTATAGTAGTTTCTATCAAACAAGCCTCGAATTTCGCACAGAGAGCCAAATCGAGTTGACTCTCTGTAGTTGCTGTTTTACAGGACGGTGATCGCAGTACCCTGAATGACAACCTGGGGGTGGGGGGCACAGCCGTGTCCCCCATGAACCCCGGGGGGCCTGCCTCAGTGACTCCCAGTCCGCACGACTACGACCGAGACTCTCTGGTGGGCAGCATGGCCATGGGGGGTCCCGTGTCCGAGTTCCCCGCAGCCTCCACCTTGTCCGATTCCCTGGGCGTTCCTGGATCCACCTTTCAACGAAATCTATTGGCTGTTTGGCGACTGCAGGTGTGTTTATTATTCTAAGTTATAGTTTTTTTGAAAATGCTATGCTGATTGGTGAAAGAATTAGTAGTCATCAGATACCTTTGTGATGGTATATTCGGCATTGTTTGCAGCGATATTTTGTATTTTTGATATTATTTAGAATCCAATTCCTAACGTTGAATCAACGGATTAGATTAAAATTGATTCGCAGTAACTCGCAAAGACTTGTCAAAGAAACTATGCATAGTCAATAGTCATAGTTGTCGCTAGTTACAGCAAGTATTTATATAACCAGCTGTTTCGTAGCTCTATTGGTGGTTATGGTCACGATAGGCTGCTAAATAATTATCTTTTCACATTCATAGGTCAGACTAAATATAACTCAGCTCAAACGTCACCATTAAATCTGTATGTTTTGTTAGTTCCAATGCAGGTCAGGGTTTATAACATACCTGTTGAGCCTCTGGCCGAAATTTAGAGGACCCTTCCCTATGCCGTAGAAGTTAAAATGCCCTATTTCGCTAAATTTTATAGCAGCTGTTTTTCCAGCCTCCATTCCGGGCCCTCGATTTCGGGGCGTCCCCATGACCCATCCATCAGGTCTTTAGTTGTTTTTAAGTCATAACTTACATAACTATTTCAGGCCAATGTGTGGCTAGAGTTGGGCGAGATGTTCCTAGAGGCCGGTCGGATTCGCGAGGTGGAACGGTGTGTGGAAGAGGCGGTCAGCAATTTCCCCAGCTCCCATCAGGCGCTCTATTTGCGCGGTCGAGTGCTGCAGTGCGATGGTCGTTGCCAGGAGGCTAAGTCTTCCTTTCTAGGCGCCCTCAGCATTTGCCCCAGCTATGTGCCGGCCCTCAGACACTTGGCCAGCATCTATACGGCTGAGGGCAAGCTGAGACTGGCGGAGAAAGTTCTGAGAGATTTGATTCGACTCTACCCGTTTGATCACAACTCGTGGAACGCCCTGGGCAGGGTGCTGACCGAGACAGCGCAGATTGACCAGGCGGAAAGCTGTTTTACGACTGCCGTGAAACTGGAACAGTCATCTCCTTTGCTGCCCTATGCTGTGATTCCTAGAGTTCTGAATGTTTAAGCTGAGGCAGAATTTGTGCTAGAGGCAGAGGGCCGTTTTCTCAAATGAACTGGACGGATTAGATTAAAATTTGTTTGCCAATAACTCGTAATTTTGATATTTTTTCATTGGTTTTGTTTTAATACATACAATACTTGTCGTAACCATTGTAAGTGTTCCGCTTCTGGCTCGTGCACAGAATTTTGTACGTCCATCTCGATATTGAGATGAGTTAGACAAATTAATTTCAATCTAATTCGTTTAATCCATTTTTCGACTTTGCCCAAAGACTTAAGGACTCGGCCAGCAGTGTAGCCTGAAAAATGAACGTGATGATGGCTTTGAATAATACGCTAATATTGATAATTTTTATTGTACAAAACGACAGATATAATAGTGAACTGTTGCTCAAAACAATGGTAGTATTTGCGCAAAATGACGACCATTACTAAGATTCAAGAGGCAAAACACCAAAATTTGACCTATTAGATTACACTTCGTAGTTCTCCAAAAAGCTTGGGATTTCTAAATTCAATGTCACTTTTGCTACCGTTGAACAGTATATACCTTGAAAGTTAAGTATTGTAAGTTTCAAGACGGATATGAACGGAACTGTTCTTGAACAGGGCAATAAACTGAGACATGCCGCTGAATTTCTGAAATTTTAGAGTGACTTTCGTCGACATTTTAGGTACTTGGACTCACATAATCGTAATCCTTTTCAGTAATGAAAATATACTTTTTTTGCAAACTCCATATTTTTTCGTTTTTGGAGCATTGTCGGCCATCCAGGCAAATTTTTAAGCTACTCACTGCTTTTTTTCATTAGCAGCCAGTAGAGGGGCTTGTCCAAACAGCCAACATGTCCAATCTGGGGATGATATCCACGGATTCTCAAATCTGAGGGGGGCTTTTTGGCATATTTTTAGTGGGGGGTGGCGCCCCCCCGTTTGGCCCGGAGCCCCTCATTTTGGTCGCCCCCCCATTTCAGATGGGGTGCCCCCCCATAGCCCAAAATTTTTTCCTGAAGGACGTTTTAGCGAATTTTTAGCTTTAGCGATGTTGTGTTCGTCGGGTTTTTGAGTCCTTTTTGACCAAATTTAGTATTAGCGTAGCTAAATAGTAAATAACGTATGAAAACGTAACATTTAACGTATAATGACCATTTTTCCTGTAAAAATAGTGTTTTATCGTGAAATTGGTGCGCCCCCCATCCAGAGTGGTACTTCGGTAGTTCGGTGTAACAGTCATGCTATGTTAACTTGTTTTCTTTGAGTTTAAAAAGTAACATTTTTTGCTTGTTTCTTAATTGTTAGTGCTGTTTTCTTGTGTTACTTATTGTTGTTCTTTATTTGTATTACTTAGTCCACCTATTGTTATTGTTTTAAGCCTGCTGTTATTTATACTGTTGATTGCGTAATCTTTTGTTAGCATTCACTTTTGTGTATTGGTTGTACTTTATTGGAATGCGCAAGCGAATTTAAGCACTGCTTTCTTTCCAAGCAAAGGTATCCAGCCTTTTTTGTTTTGTTTCTAAATTTTAGAAAGAGGCAAATTTTTTAATAGAGGTTTACTAAAAGCCTCAAGTCTCATTGAAAGTTTCTATTATGTTTGCACAGATTATTATTATCAAGAGTACATAATAGCTTCTCACTCTATATAGAAGAAGAGTGAGACACTCTCCAGCCTGCCTGTGTTATAGGACAGGCAGATGCGCTGGTCGTTTACAGGCTACATGTTGACATTCTATGCAACATGTGACTGGCCAATCAGAAGCGAGCTTCTATTCTCTGATTGGCCGACGCCTGTGCACGTGCTCCAATCATAAAACGGGATAGGGATAAAGGCTAATAACTCATTATTTATTCATAGTCTGCTTGTAAAAACATTAAAAAAGGTTTGCAAATACCTTTGGGGATATTTTGGCAAACTTTCAGCGAAATTGATTGAGAAACTTTGAAGAAATTCAGAAAAGTTTATATCTCAAAAGTTTCTCAATCAATTTCGCTGAAAGTTTGCCAAAATATCCTTAGAGGTATTTGCAAACCTTTTTTAATGTTTTTGCAAGCAGACTATGAATAAATAATGAGTTATTAAGCTTTTAACTCTATCTTAATGCTTATCAACGCATCAGCGATTATATACTAAAGTGTGTTACGCAGGGAATCTACGCGCTGATTGGCCAGTCACATGTTGCATAGAATGTCAACATGTAGCCTGTAAACGACCAGCGCATCTGCCTGTGCTAGAACACAGGCAGGCTGGAGAGTGTCTCACTCTTCTTCTATATAGAGTGAGACGCTATTATGTACTCTTGTTATTATTAGTTTATGTATCCATTTAGTTGAAATTTTTATACGCTCTTTTTGCCCGCTTGCCAGATTGATACAGAATAAGTTACTAATATGAAATGAATACTACTAGTCAGTATTTTTAGTCATTTTATTGAAACTAGAGAGTGGATATTAAATCTCAGTGGTTGATGCTGGTAAGTAGTGATCATTAATTGGTAATTTATTATGACCAGTCTTCTCGTACGAGAAAACATTTTTTGAACGTTAGTTATCTTTTGTTGCTAATTAAAATTTATAGTAGAATAGTTTGGGTTTATTGAAGCTATCATCGATATATTTGTGGCTACTGTCGTTTTTTGTGGTTGTTCTTGTAGGTGCATTATTAGAATTTGGTTAGAAGTTATTAGTTGAATCCGCAATGTTATATAATGTGATATATCTTGTAATTTATATAAATTTTTAATAAATCTGTTTTGTTCGCGAGAATAATGTGTCGTTTTACTTTTATTTAGCGTAAAGGATATTATGCATACACAATGCTTCTTTTAGTGGCGAGGTACGTAGGAATGGATTGCTCACACATCCTAGGTGGAGTCGGTAGAGTCGGTAAACTTTAGGTAGAGTTTACCAAAACTGATCATTTGCTGTTGTTCGCCGCCCTGTCGGAAGCTGTGAATTTTTGTAGATTAACTTTTTGAAAAGTGGCGGTCTCTTGCTGTACGTACACTGTAAATGTTACCAGGGGCCAGTTGCTCAGCTTTACAAGTCCTACAATTGTAACAATAGTAAGTGCAAATTCAGGTGATTCGTTATATAAATTTATTACGAATCACCAGATTTTGAACTTACAATTGTTACGATTGTAAGACTTGTAATGTTGAGCAACAGGGCCCAGATTGCAGAAAACACTTGCGTACCGCGTACATTTATTGATAATACTAAGTAAACGGCTGTTGAGTGTTGGTATGACTCGACGCGGAGAGTGATAAATTGACTAACTTTGTAACTGACATAGTGCGTTTGAATTCGGATGAGCGGGCATCCGGCCGAAGGGCAAATGGGCATAACGGATGAATGCATGAATTGACCAGCCGTTTAGCCACCCAGTGTGGCCTGACGTCATTCTATCTGTTTGTCCTCGTGTGGTGTCCCAATGTCCGTACAGAAGTATAAATCGACCCTTAATCTCAACATCACTCAGTCTCGTTCTGAAACTGTTCTGTTCTGGCTGAGAGGTCACCCGACGCTACCGCCACATGCGATTGACAGGCGAGGTCAGTGCTATCCTGTTTCCTGGAGATTGGGAAAATGTGATATCAGCGAATGTGAAATGAAATTCACCTTGCGACCATGATAAATTTATTTTGACAAGATAATTACACGATTAGAGTAATTTTCAAAATTTTAACATTTATAATGCACATTATTGCCATTGAAGGATTATGTTTTGCTGTCTTCTTTGAGTGGGTTTGTAAATTATACTGTGAATGGATACTGTACATATATATGTCTGTTAGTTAATTTTACAGTATATATATAGTTGAAAGTTGAATTTTCATGATTTTAAATACTGTTATAGAATTACAGCAAGAATTGGAAAGCGATGCAATTTATTACTCCATTTAGTTTACCCAGTTTTTTAAGGCGCTAATTATTTCTCATTATAGACAATGCTCAGTACTGCATAGGTACTAGTAGGTCAGTTTTGATACTATCAAACTGGCAAAAAATTTCAACCAAACTTAATCTCACTCAGAGTAATATCAAAAGTGAAAAGTACAGGGAAAGAAAAAGAATGTCATACATTTCCTATTATATACATACTCTTGATAATTATGTATGTTTATAGTCAGTAGTTAATAATTTTGTATGTGCTTCTATTTCTGCATCAAACTAATAATTACATAGCAGCATACCTAAAGATATAGAATTGAAAATTTTTTATATTCCGACTCTTCTCTTTCCCGACCACTGCCTAGCAACCCTACTTTTGGATGCAAAATTACGCGTAAACAACAATCCGTGAAAACATTCGGGCCGCCAATCATTTAGCTAATGATGCTGCAGACGTCACCCGGAGAGGCAGCCGCCCTTGAAACTTTCCAAACTTCTTTCCTCATTTTGATAAGCTACTGACGAAATTTCTTGCGGTGGCTATTGCTAATCAGTGTTAATTAATAGACGACTTGAGTAGTATATATTATATACATGTTTTTGTGATACGAACTGTGTATGTACATAGTTCAATCAACTCGACTGTAATATCCGGATTTGCAACAGAATGATTTGGGTAGTTTATCTGTCACTGTGCTATATATGTATATAATTAGTAGACTTCATTAATTTGGTTCGTAGGAGAATTAGCTTAAAAACCAATACAGCTCAGGCTTAAATTCCTTAAATCGGTTCAGGTACACTGCAACAATACCAATGAAGATCACCTATTAAATATTTCCGGGGGGATATATACTGTCTGCAACTTATTGACCATGAAGTATGAACTACAATTGTTGAGTAGGCTAACGCAACATAACATAAGATTAACGCGAGAATAAGGTTAGGAGAAACAGTATATAGTTTCTTCTGTAGACGGAGCAAATATAGTAAGGACGCTATCAGTTTTCTGCATTTTCTACAGACAAATTCATATCAGCCAGTAATCTGTATTTCGCCAGCGGCAATGTTTTATCAAACGAGAAATTATAAATTTGACTTGGCTTCCTTGAACTTCGTCTAATTATATGTAGTTGAAACAAGGCATGTATATAATATATTTGTTGTACTTTAAATCATTTCACCCAGAGACATTTTAAACATATTTCATTACTTCTTTAAAAGTTATCTTTTCCGCAGCACTTCTAGCTTTGGGTTGATGATGATGTTTGAAATTTTTCTAACTTCTTTTCATTCTTACTTAAATTAGGTATATTTTGTGTTAAATAGGATACATTCATGCTGATATTTTTTATTTGCGCCATTTTAGCGGCAAAACTTTGCAGAAATCACACCACTGAAGGTCGGTTCATCTTTAGTGTAAGCACAGGGTTGAATCGCCATTCCTAATAAAGCCCGGTTTATACTCGTCCTTGTCCTTGTCCCTATCGATTTGTCTCTAAGCGATTCCAGAAAAACTGCATTGCCAAATATGCCATTTTTTGCATGACGATAGTTGAGGTCACTTCTAGACTAGGTATAAATTAGCTCAAACGCATTTGTCAATTTTTCACAGCAGCTGACCGAAATTTGTCCTTGTCCCTGTATTCTTAAGGACAAAGTATGAACCAGGCTTTAAAGAAAAAAATGCCCAGGTCCGGAATCATAATCATGATCATCAGTCCCTAATTTTCTGCGGAAAACAGGCCTTGTCCTACCAATTACTAATTATCACGACCCTGTCTAAGTTATCTCTCAATCAAGCTCATATTAAATACAGTATCTAGCTATGTTTCCTCAGGTATATAAGCCAGTACGTATGGGTGTCCGCCAGGCGTCGGTGCGTGTCTCCATGGGTGGGTGCATTGGCTGTCATCAGACATCAGTGGCTAATTTGCGGAGGGGACTCCCGGCTTTACTGCTGGCCTGCGTGTCACATAATTTATGGCATGCCTCGTTGCATGTTATAAAATATGCATTAGTAGAAACTGAAAGAGATATAGACCTGCTTTCAACACTAGAAAACACTCAATTGCCTTTGCCCTAGAATCTGTCGGCTATATAGGCCTGTGGACTACATTAAAAAATCTCCAAGGGACCCTCAGTGCATTTTCGACTCATAAATTTAACTTTAATATACTACTATAGCTCTCATGTTTTATCGTGTATTCTTTGAAGAGGCATTATAATGTGACTACCGTATGCCTACTGGGAGGAGCAGTTGTAGGTATAGCAAATGGCAGATCCTATTCTGTGCAGTAAAATCGGATTATTTCATCAATGTCTGAGAAAACGTTTAGTTTAAGCTGAAGTTTGACGAAACGTGTCGGGGCGATCACAGCTAAAGATTCAGTAGCTTACAACTGGATTTGCTGCGATCATTATTTCGCAAACTAGACGAATTTTTGGGAAAGATTTTAAGGTGGGAAAGATTTATAAGGTGCTGCAGTACATACTTAGCGCAAAAGGAGGAAACGCTAATAGCATTTAAGGTGGTAGTTACGTTTTCGACAGTTTTATTACGTGCTATAACTTTTGATTGACTCAATGAATTTAATAGCTGTCTTTTTCGCGTTAAAGAGCTTGACTGAAACTACACTTATGCACATTATCTAGCTTAAATCTGTAACAAGCTAGTCAGCAGACACTGTCAAAGTAGTCAAATTTCGTGAATTTTTGCATTTTTCTTGTTTTGCTTCTAAAATTGACAGTGTAACTGGAACTCATTTCATTCTTTACATCAACATAGCCAATAACAGGGTGAATTTCAATGCTAAGTTTGGTGCATTTATATGATGCAGAAAAGAAGTTACGGACCTTTAATTTAGAATTTTTTCGAATTTTGAAAAATATACGAATTTTTGAATCCAATTTTTTCATGAAATAGGCTAAATTAATACAAATAAAAAAATTGACACATCATAAATTGTTTGAAAAACATGTAAAATAACGCATGAAAAGATTGCAACATCGTGACTTGAGATTTAGTCCACGGAAGTACAATTTTACAGATTTCTGTTAATGAAATTGATGTAAGGCAAAATTTAAGCAAACAAAATTTTTGAAATTTTAGTATAAAGTATACACATATGTGTCCCAATTTATCCCAAATTTTGAACAAAATCCTTCTAGTGTTTGTCAAGTTTTGCGGACTTTTGTGTAGTGTACTTTAGTTCAAAAAGAAATGTTACGTAAATGTGACGTAATCTGAAAAAGTGAAAAGCGGAAGGATAAGTTTTGGCATCCAAATTGAAGGTTTTTGACATGCCCATGTGTCAATTTTTTCTTTTTTCAATAAACGGCCGTTTTGACTAGCTACTACTTTGGCTTAGCTAAACATAAAATTTTCAAAAAATTGTCGTAACTGGCTGAAAAATATTTTCTGTGAAAAGTAAAAATGTTTGTTTCAAGCTATTTTAGCAAGCATTTATCTCATAATAAATTTTAGTTTCCTAAATTAATATGCGTACTATAAATTATTGATTGAAAATTAATCGTAAGTTGTCTAGTGTTACTCCTGCAAAACTGTCGAAAACGTTACTACCACCTTAAACAACCCTTCGATCATCATTACCGTAACCCGGCTAGTGTATCTAATTTCAGCAGTAGCTATCATTATAGTCCATTCGCGTCACTTAATGATAATTACATCTGAAAAATAATTGCACAAGCAGTGTTATTATATGGCATGCGCGTGGTGGACACAGCCGACCGCCCTCGCCATTGACATATAATAACACTGACTCTCAGATTTCCTGTCGTAACGGCCATATGCTGTCCCTTTTTTCCGCCGCAGCCTGGCAACCAGTCACTCACAAATCCATTTACTAAATTGATCATTCGGCCTAATCTGCCCGGCTTAGGAGCTGCTTTAGGTGAAGTCATGCAGAAGCCAAAAGGCCCTGGCTTAGACCTTATTTTTGATTTCTACCTGACGTGATGGCTAACATTAGTTGCAGTTTATTTTGAGGATTATATGTAGATAAGCTTCGGACAAGTATTGGATTTAGAAAACGAGTTTTGCCTTTTCTGAAACCGTTTGAGCAGTCTCACATTTGTGGAGTATATATTTTCGGAGTATATGGTACTTCTACTTCGCAGAATATTGTATAGCAAAGTTTTCGAATTAGGGTTAAGGGTTAATTTTTTTATAGAGGTTGTTATAATTTGTGTGTTCGTAATCGTAGCATGTATGTGGGTCTGTGTCTACAGCTTTACTTCACATGGCTACTTTTTTACAGAAGTTTCATATGGGAATTGCAGAATTTGTCGCCTAGTAAACTGTTTCGATCTTGTACTAAACTCAGTGTCATCTATAATTTTTAGTTTGCTTCCGGAATTTGATTTTTCATGCTAGGTTATTTCAAAATCTTGTCAAGTTTTAATTTGTGATCCACATCAAAAATCAATACTAATTAATTAATGTACATGTAGTTTTCATCTAATAAATGAAACCCAGTAATCATGAACTGACCTTACCTACATAATGTCTACTATTACTTTTTGATTTTGCTACAATGAATCGAGCATATTTATGTATTGACGATTCTTAAACAACATAACAACAGTGATACAGTGACCTATCGCGCTTAAAAATTACCGTACCTACAGTGATTAATTCCGCATGTATAGGACTCGTGAGCTATACCAGATTACCAGATATCTACGCGCTTTCACAATTGAATCCGAACTCATGATTTGCCCTTAAAAGTACAAGGACAAGGACACGAGCAATTTTCTGTCTGCCATAGTACAGCATAGCATTGACAGAATCGCTTTTTAATTTTTTGTATCTTTGTGTCAAAATTGGACTTGACATCAACGTGCGAAAAATGAGCTCATTTGGCCATGTTGTGGTCTTGGTAAGGTACTGCCTAAGAACAAAATTATAGGACACGGATAAGGACGAGTATGAACCAGGCTTTACTGATGGTAGTAATGTATATTGTAGTGAGTATTGTACATCATCAGTACTGCAGTCACAGGCATAAGTTTCAAGTTAAACAGATCTTACTGAATACTGTAGACCTCAAAGTTTGCAAACCCTTAGAAATTTTTCAAACTTTTATTACCTATAAAGTAAACGAAAATCAAACAGTGTAGTGATTAACATTATTTGATCGGTTTTTGTGCAATTAGTTTCAAGTTGTCTAATTTTACAGTTAGTTTTTATGAACTGTTTTAAAATTGCAGATCCAAAAGTTTCTGACATGAAATGTATCAGACAAATTTGCGAAACATAAATGCAGTGGTATCCTAGACTATTTTACACTAAAAATTCGACATGCATTGACAGAACTGAAAATTACCGCGGGCTATTTCTTTTAAATTTTAATTTATAGTCGATCGAAGTTTGCTATCGTTTTGACTGTGACACGTGACTATATATTCAGAAACATACTCATTCTTAAGTTTTCACATCACAGTACATTACTTCTTTCTAACAGATACTGTCTTTTATTGTTTTGAAGAATGACACCAAAAACGCACAGTAGTGTTTCATGGTGTAGAATAGCCTAAGAGCGGTTCATTTCACTTTTTGAGTATAATTATGTTCAGATCAAGCAAGAATCGGCTAAACCTGCTATAAGCGGCTGTTATTCCAGTCAGTAAGGGTCGATTCATACTTACAGCCGTATGCCCGTTCAACCGGCAAAGTACGAAGCTAACTTTATACACCACTAGTACCGTGACTATTCAGTAATTTTGTCGGCTGAACGGACATATACGGTAAATAAGATATAAGTAAATAAGAACGGATCCTAATTCTTTTTTTTGAAAACATGAATTTCTGAGAAAACAAACACGCAACCATTGGCTACTATATATTGAGAACTTGTCTGTCTATATCTGTCCTGACTGTAAATCGGCAAATTCAATACCATAATGTCGATTGGATCATTTTTACCTTATACACTTCGTATTGTGTACTGTAGCTACCTAAAATTAGTTGTCTTAATTATACTGGTTGTGGTATTACGGTAGCTTAGCTTAATGTTATTAGCTTTTTTCACTCAGCTTTTAACATCACAATGCCTGTTTTTCTTGCCATTTGAGTCCGTGTCATTCACTGTCATTTAAATAGTAAAGGTTGATTGCTATTTGTGATTTTAGAATACAAACTTATTTTTATGAGTATTATCTTTATCTGTTGACTGTGTGTTGCTAGCTTGCTGACGAAAAATGCTAGCTCAGCCAATGATTGCTTTACATCAATTAAATAAATTCTACCAGGAACGAGTCCTGGGTCGACGGGCCAATATTTCGCGGTCGATTCATGAAGTATGTAAAATCGTGCAAGATATTCTGAAAGAAGTCGAATCACAGGAACCGCGATTTATCAGTACTCTTCATGAAACGAACGGTCATTATGAGGGCTTGTGTGTTCTTTCGCCAAACGAATTCGAAGTGATCCTCTATCTGAACCAAATGGGGGTTTTCAATTTCGTGGACGATGGGTCGGTTCCCGGCTGTGCGGTTTTGAAACTGAGCGACGGTCGAAAACGATCCATGTCCTTGTGGGTCGAGTTCATCACGGCCTCGGGCTATTTGTCGGCCCGTAAAATCAGGTCCCGTTTTCAGACGCTGGTCGCGCAAGCCGTCGATCGGTGTCAGTATCGAGATTGTGTCAAAATGATCCAGGATACCACCGAGGTCCGGTTGCGGATCAAGGAACGATTCATCGTGCATATCACCACCTCGTTTCGTTGCTCCGGCATTTGGCCCCGTAGCGCCGCTCAATGGCCCATGCCAGCGATGCACGGAAACCCCCTGCACTGGCCCAGTCCCCACATGGTGAATGAGGTGAAAACTGAAGGATTCGATCTCTTAAGTAAGGAAAGTTTGCCCTCTCAGAGCAAACAACACGCTAGCATGGAGGGAGACGCTTGGATGATGAGTTTCACCGGAGCGGAGAATATCCTACTCAGTCATGGATGCCGTAGAAAATGTCTGGCCATTTTGAAAACCCTCAAAGATATCTACTTGGACACAACCATGCACAATCCTGTGACGTCTTATATCCTGAAAACCTTGGTCCTTTTTGAGTGCGAAAAACACCCCAGTGAATCGAGTTGGGATGAAACTTGTCTAGGTGACCGAATTATTGGGATTTTATTGCAGCTTGTCAGTTGCTTGCAGTGTAAAAAATGCCCGCACTATTTTATTCCTTCGCTCGATTTGCTGCGCGGAAAACCGGTTGACTCTTTAGATCGAGCCGCAAAAGCCACTTGGCGATTGGTTCGTGATTTGATCACAAATCCGCGACTATTAGAACAGGTTTAGGGTCGATTCATACTGACTTACGACTGCACCATTGATAAACTAAGCTTAAATTGCCAACAGTCAAAACAGTCGCAAGATACTGGGATACTAGTGGATAACAATTTGTGTCTGCAGGAAGCAACAAACTTCTTTTGATAATAATGATACGTTTACTCACTGCCAGTTCATTGAAATGTTTTGTTGGGCCAAAATAGAGTACTCTGAAACTGAATGTACAACTTGAACATTTTGTCAATAATTTATTCTAATTGTGTAATGTATTTGATTATTATTAATATATTTGTGTTTGTGATCTGATCAATACGCAATAGTATCAGTGATGAGGATTATAAGTTGATTTCGTAAAACTCAGGCAACGGTCCATTCTTTTACAGAATTAAAAGCCAAAAGATTAATTGAAACCGGACTCCAAATTATGCTCAAGCAAGAAGACCTCTCTGGATTAGATTCGATGCATATACTTACTTACAGACGTATGTCCGTTTAGCCGACAAAATTACGAAATAGGATGACGCTGTCACGGGTAGGGTTGTTTAAGTTATGAGATTTTAAATCAGTTAAAGTTACAGTTAAGTTATTAGCCAAAAATTAAATCAGTTAAAGTTACAGTTAAGTTATTGGCCAAAAATTAAATCAGTTAAAGTTACAGTTAACTGATAACTTTAACTGATACTTTAACTGAAATTAATCAGTTATGGGGCAAAACTTTGACAATTTTACAAATGCTTAAAATTTTGAGGATGTATTAAAAATGCACGTTTTTATTATTATTAACTATTCGAAATGATAAACGTTTGTATATATTCCACACACGTGGCTACCGGCTGCAGCAGTGAATGTGCATTTACAAAAACATAATTCAATTATACTTCTTTCATGATTTTTAATTTAAACGTGCCCAGTTTTTGCTTTCTAGTTTAGCTTTGCTTTACTTTTACATATACCATAATTTAACTTGTATCATGACTAAATAGTAAAAGTATGACACTCTCCCTGTCCCTATTATGTCTAGGGGCTTGCCTCCAATGCAAAGTGCAAAATAGTCCTTTTTTGTGCGCTTTTGAGGGGTAAATTCATAATTTCAAAGGTAATAACTTTTATAATGTCTTTAAATGAGACACGGTGAGGGTACCCCCTCAAAACCGTACAAGACCGTATTCAACTGAGGGGCGTGCCCACCCCCAAAATTCAAGACACAATGTTGACATTTCGCTATGCCCCGCCTCAGTTGAGTACAGGTCACAGGGTTCTGAAATGAGGGGTATACTTGGTAGTGTGCTGTGTGCATTTAGCAACTTTTCGCACTGGCACGTGAAACAAACGTGCATAAATCTGTGTGCTGCGCGCACTTGTTCATACACTTGGCGCTTCACGTAACAGTGCGTATAAATTGTTGAGTGCACTCTGCATCGTCCTATAACCTACACGAATAATTTTTTGAGCGTCTTCTTATGCATGGGACATGCCTATTTTGCATAAGAACGGAATTTTTCATAACATAACTGAAAATAATTTTCAGTTATGCGCATAAATGAAATTGTATTTGCAGTTCAGCGTGTTAACTGAAATTATTTTCAGTTAACTGATTTAAATCAGTTTTTGGCGATAACTTCAGTTAAGTTACAGTTAAGTTAACTGCCTTTGTCACCAAATCAGTTAAAGTAAAAAGTTTAACTGCTACGCAAAATGTAATCAGTTAAGTTATCAAAGAAACACCCCGGGGTAAATCTTCCCCCCGGAAGAAACACCCGGGGTAAATCTTCCCCCCGGAAGATTTACCCCGAAGAGAAATGCAGCTATTTAACACATATTTTGCCACTTAGCCCGGTTCATTCTTGTCCGTGAGGGTTGTCCGTGACCGAGTGTCTGTAAGAGTAGTTCAATTTAAATTTGTCTGTAACAAGTTGTCCGAGAGTGTCCGTAAAGGCTGCCCGGATGTCCGGAAGACAAGTTGAATTCATATCACTTTTTGTCCGTGTCCTTAGACTCGATTCATACAGCCGTATGTCCGTTCGGCCTGCAGAATGACGTTACTAGCAGCCTAGTGCAGTGGATCAGGCACCGCCTGTGACGTCGTTATTTCGTCATTTTGTCGGTTGAACGGACATACGGCTGTAAGTATGAATCGACCCTTAAGCAACCGGTGAACCAGCCAACCAAACAAGTTGCCCCTAAAAGGGACAGGGTTCCTCTTCCTACCCGGAGTTAAACTTGTTGAATATTGTCAAAACGATTCTACCATGTCGAATGTTGGTTGAAGTTGAATTCAACCACGTCGAATTAATTGTCGAATGTTGGTTTAGCCTTTCAGAATTAGGAGTCAATCACGTCAGCGCAAACTAGGTTGCTACCGGCGTGATTGCTTCCTTTTCTGCCGGCTGAACGACCATACCGTTGTAGGCATGGATCAAGCTCGCACGGCACTTTACAGTTTCACACCTTTATCTGAGCATTACTGCTTATAGGCGATAATTTGGTTGCTTCAGAATTCTATTATATATACTCCTGAGTCCTGATGAAACATTCCGGTGCCGAGTTGTTTTACTGCTATGTAATGTGTGCTGTTACTGTACTACGTAAATTAATACATAAACGCCCACAGACTGGTATGCAAATTAGATGATGCATGCTGATTTTGATATCGTAAGAAATGAACGAAAGAGGGGGGCCGTGAAATAAAATATGAACAACAACTTTTTGCATTTGTTCATTGCTGAAGTTGAAATTAAGAATAGTTACAAATGATTCAATCAAGCATTGGGCAAAAGTTTCAACTTGAAAAAAATAATTTTAAATTTTCAATATTTAAAAAAAACCGGTGGCCCCCTTTTTCAAGAAAAAAAGGAGTGGGTTTGCATAGGCTAGGTTTACACACAAATCATAGTCTGTACTAGGGTTGTTTCAATTATGGAATTATTTTCAATTTCAATACCATTATCAATTTTTTGCCCAAATATTTTCAATTTCAATACCATTATCAATTTTTTGCCCAATTATTTTCAATTTCAATACCATTATCAATTTTTTGCCCAAATATTTTCAATTTCAATACCATTTCAATTTTTTTCTTGAAATATTTTCAATTCAATTTCAATTTTGCAAATATTTTCAATTTCAGTTATTTTTCAATTTTTTTAGCGTAACTGCTGAGGCTTTTTTAATAAGTAATATTATTATAACTGTTTGTAACTGTTCATCTGTTAACACAAAAATGCGCGAAATTACACGCACCGCGCACACACTTACGGTATTTAACCAGACGGACTCTAACACGTGGTTTTTTATCAATCCTAGAGTTACGAGCGTCGAAGAGAGATCGTAAAACCGTCATTCACGTTGCAGAACATTTGATTAAACTTACTGTGTTACGAAACCCAACGAAAGTGAATGATGTAAAGATTTGAATTCACTTTTTAATAAGTTACGGATCACAACGAAAGACACCACGAATTGTGACGACAAAAAAAGGAATAAGGACTACCTATGCACTTAGTAAAAGTGTATATAAGTTAAAATATGTAAATTTTTTTCAATAGCCGATCAACCATGTGACGCCACTCAAACTAACTTACTACAAACATGTTATACTTCTAATCTCGGTGAATAGCATAATTTTTGGCAATCTAGTGTCAATACTTTTTGTAAAAGTTGTGTTGGAACGTTTAAGCTACTAAGCCATTGTACTGTTGCTTATAATCTGCTATGCACTATGCAGTCCCTCTGTTATCTGCTATGCACTATGTAGTCACAGAAATACAGATCAGCGTAATTGCTATGTTTTACTGAGGGCATATTCCTTTACCGGATTAAAGGTTAATTTTAATCGGACAAAACGGTTTAAAAATTCAGCTTAAAAATTCCATTCCAAAACGTCCGGATTAAACGGACTTTAAATTTAGCGCGCTGCTTTTTAATTGGATTAAACGGACTTAACTACACACGCTAACGTAAAGTGTGCATGTTAATTCCGTTCAGTCCAGTGGTAGTTTGGTTCGAGCTCTGTGTAAGTTGCACAGAGCCGCGCAGACTTCCATTGCGCGACGCGCAAGATCGCGCAAGGGCGCGCGCAGTGAAAACTGCGCGCCGCTTTCCATTCTCCATATTGTACTTCCTGCCAGGCCAGACATGCTGGCATGTGCTTTGTTTACATTCGGTAGCACTAACCGAATTTCTTCGTACCTGTAGCTATGGTGCACCAATACGTACGGGATCTTGGATTTAGTTTACAAGACAGGACACGATTTTGAAGAAAAGACCGCGGATAAATAATAATGCAAAAGAACAGTGTCTGGGCGGTATCGAACCACCGACCTATTGCACGGGATGCAATTGCTCTAGCACCTGAGGCACAGACACTTCTGTTCAAATGACAAAACAGCGCATTATATACTAAACGTGAATAATCCAGATGACACTCCTATTCTGTTTTGGATGTTTAACCTGTTTTTGGGCAAGACTATAGTTAGAATCAGTCAAAAGCTACCAAGATAAACTTTGTTATTGTACTTCAGGACGACACGAAACTTTATCAAGCAAAATTAACGACTGATGTTATCAGGGTTCTGTGGCACAGTGGCAGTGCGTCGGTCTTTCGAGCTGAAGGTTGGTGGTTCGAATCCACCCAGAACCGCTGTTTTTTGTTTCTTAAGATTTGCAACTTCGCGCACCATAGCATGCGCGATGCCTGCGCGGCCCTTGCGCGATCCGATTGCGCGATATTGGTAGATGGGTGGGTGTAGTTGGATGGCCTCGCGCAAGATAGCTAGCTTGCGCGGTGCCTGCGCGGCCCTTTCGCGATCCTTTTGCGCGATCTTAGCAGATGGGTGGGGGTATTAGCTGTCAGAGCCATACGTAAGGGGGGGGGGCCTTGGTTTTATTAGGAAGTGTTTTGCATGGCCTCCGTCGCTTTAAATGACAGAGGGGGGTGGAAGCAATAGCCGCGCGCACTGGTAAGGGGGGGCTAAAAATCCTGTGCATTTGTGCGACTTACACAGAGTGCAACCCGGTAGTTTTGGAAAGGGGTCAGAATAAAATTAAGCCGCTGACTTATTTTAACTTGTTTAGTCCGTCTGGCCCGATTTGCAATTCCTAAACCTCCGACTAAAATAAGTCCAGTCCGTTTAATCCGGTAAAGGAATAGGCCCTAAGTTTTTTAGACTTAAGGTAGCGCTCAGCAACAAAACTCATGTTTGGCGCTCAGCTCATGCAATAAATAGCAATACCACTTTAATTGTATATCAAAGAGACATCAAAAAAACCTATTTACAATACAGTTCAGCACTTTAATGTGAATGTGTCAAATTTTATGACCATGTCGAATTTCCTAATCACACTAATTTTGTTTTTGACCTAGCTCAGCGAAACATCAACCGATTTTGATGATCTTGGTATCAATACAAAGATCTCTCAAAAATCTAGACGTGATTGATCTTCGATTTTTCATTTTTATTTTTGATTTTGCAAAAAATCGATTTTTCAAAAATCAGTCGTGTTTGAGCGACTACAAAAAGTGCTACGGACCAAAATTGGAAAATCGAAAAACTTTCACGTCTGCATTTATATTCTTTCTTTCATTGTGCAAATTTTCAACTTAATCGCAAACGGCAGCCGGGACCCAGGTCCAAAAAAAGTAGTCGATTTCGCTACGCAAAAATGTAAGGTTTGCCCACACGTTTCACTTTTTCAAAAATTAGACCTTTCCTAGGACTGCATATTTCCGTTGAAAAAGTTACAAAAAGCCATACTCAATTTTTTAAGAAATTAAATCAAAAATTTGACATTTTCGAAGATTTATCAGCATTGTAGGTTTTTCATTTTGGATTTGCTATTTTCACGGCTAAATAACTCAGCAAAACTGCAACGTATTCTTAAGTTTAATACATCAATTTAAAGCTAAGAAACCGCATATTTCAATGATATGAGTAATCATTTTATATGGAAACAAAAATTTTTTTGCTACGGCTACAAAATTGTCCAAAAATTTAAAAATTTTTTTTTCATCACAATATGCACATCAAGTGAAAGCTATTTTCATTTTGAACAACTTTCCTTCAAAACATTATGGTCAAAAATGTCGCTGAAAAAAATTAAACGCCAAAGTCGGTTCCCCTGAGCGCCACCTTAAGTATCATACAAGATAATACAACTCCTAGCTCTATAGACTCCGCTTACAACCCGTTTGTTACATTATTGTTATGTGAATCTCCGGGTTGGAAGATTGCTCCTTTTAGGGGCTGCTTGTTTTATTCTAACCTAACCTTTTATTCTTCGGACCAAACTGAGTCCAGTCTATTGACAGTTTATTAACAAAGGTACTGAAAGAAATCGTAATGTGTTTACAATAACCAAGGTTCAAGCTGATAATAAAGAGACCTACGCTCAATTGAAAATAAAAATTGAAATTAGACAATTTCAATATCAATTACGTTTCAATCATGGCTGTTCACCAACACATGCTACATGCACAAACAGGCATACAGACAAGACTTCTTTCCAGCAACAGACATGCTGTGAAGTCAACCAGGCCAGCATAATTGATATTGAAATTGAAAGTATAGTTTCAATTTCAATTTCAATTAAAATATTTTCAATTTCAATACCATTATCAATTTTTGACCAAATTATTTTCAATTTCAATACCATTATCAATTTTTAGGCTAATTATTTTCAATTTCAATATCAATTAATAATTGATATTGAAATTGAAATTGAAAGTGGGTTTCAATGATTAAATGAAATAATTGAAACAACCCTAGTCTGTACGTTTCATGTCGCACAAGTTTTCTGTTATAGGAGCAAAATCCTATGACAAATGTTCCTACTCTAGTAGGAACAATAATAATTGCTTTAGGTATTACTTACTTGTGTGTGCGTACACTAAAATTCCTCGTAATATCAGTTCAGTAGTTTCAATTTAGTGTGCTTAAAACGTTTCATTCTCACACGCTTGGTACCCTGCAGAATGTGTAGGCGTTATTTTGTTATTCTGTATACACGCACTGTCCGTAAAGTGCCCCGTCAAGCCTGTTTCACACGATGGGGAAAACGCGTGTGGTGAAAACGCCAACTGTTGCTGATCACGTGACTTTATACAAATGCCTAAAAGACAATTGTAGGACTTAAACTCAATCATTTGAATTAATTCTTTCACATTTGGTTAGTCTACTTGTTTAGAAGATATAGTCTTTCATAGCGGACTCACCTTTCATATGTAGTTTTAATAGTTGGGTCATAATTAGTGGGAAATTATGTGTTAAATAGGGCTAAATTTCTCTTCGGGGTACATCTTCCGGGGGGAAGATTTACCCCGGGGTGTTTCTTCCGGGGGGAAGATTCACCCCGGGGTGTTTGTTCCGGAGGGAAGATTTACTCCGGGGGAAGATTTACCCCGTGACAACCCCACTATCAAGGCATATCAGATTGCGATGTGACTTTTTGTTTTTCACTTGTGAAGGCCATGTTACAAGTCTGTTGTAGCATGGCTAGCACTGACACTCAGATATTAGTATGCAACTCTGCTTGGAAAGAAAGCACTACACCCGCAAAGCAAAGCAAAGCATTTTCCACTCGGATTAAATTCCTTAAATTCAATAGATTTTGTGTTGTTCTTGCGTCTCTTTTTGGTAGTCCTAGGCTAGGCTTAGTGTGTCAGACTGCGCGTGCGTTCCGTTGTCCGTGCGCCTACTGCGCTATTCCTCTAGGTAAGCCCGACGGTGTCCGGCAACCCCGGCCCGTTCGGAAAACTCCGCCACTATAACCTGGAAGCTCCGCCTGCCGCGCGGTGCGGTGAAAAATGAGAAAGGATTCTTCCTACACGCCAACCCCGGCTTAGGCTTGAGCCATTCGTTAAGTGCCCATTAACTACGGCCTTACACTCAGTATGAATCCACATTTGGATTACGCCACATTTCATTTCTCTAGTGCACATTTTGTCAGTTTCAGCACATACAATGACTATTTAGTTGTCATTTTTCCTGTTGGGCCACAGCCCAACAGGTCTTTAATTTTGATTCTGGTATCTTTAACACTGTTCTAGCGTTAAAGTGTTTATGTGCGGAGTGTGTTTTACACATCTTCTATCTTAGATGTGCATGTGTCACACTAAAATGCCTTGTAGTTTCACTGTGTTGTTGAGATCGGGGCTATTGTTGAGAAGTAATTCGAAATGCAAGACTGCCAAAAAGTGATCAATCAACTTAGAATCGAACCTATGACCTCATGGTTGAAAATCTATGAAACTAACCACTCGACCACATAGATCACAGAGTCCCGACCCCGAGACTTCACTAAAAGTACATTAGGATATTATTAATAGGATATAAAATATCGTAAGCAAATTGATAACAATAAATATAATATCTCCTAACGGCAATAAACGGGTTGCCGACGGTAGGGGACCCTCTATTCTAGGCAGGAGACCCTCTATGCGTGTTCAGGAGCTCGAATTACCCCTAGAAACATCAAAATCTCGATTTCGAAAAATTGACCCCTTTGGCCCTCTGGGGCATGGTACCCTAAGGGGGGGGGGGCTACCCTCAGGGGGTCATAGGGGGACCCAGAAGAGTCCTTACTATTGCAACACACAAGCACAATAGGTTTCGTCCTGGAAACACACTTTACTGCATACACTATTCGACACACCTATATAACCAAATTGAAACATTACCACAACAGGTTTTGACACCCAATTTTTGAAATCACGTGACCCGGCCCCCCCGAGGGGTCAGGGGGTCACCAAGGTGGGGGGCACAAGTACTCGTGGGGGGGACCCCACCACCAAAGTTTGGGACCAATCCGGCCAGGGGGGGCTGAGAAAAACGAGTCACAAAATTTTGAGGACAATAACAATAACAACAACAACAACAACAAATATCTCCTAACGGCAATAAACGGGTTGCCGACGGTAGGGGACCCTCTATTCTAGGCAGGAGACCCTCTATGCGTGTTCAGGAGCTCGAATTACCCCTAGAAACATCAAAATCTCGATTTCGAAAAATTGACCCCTTTGGCCCTCTGGGGCATGGTACCCTAAGGGGGGGGGGCTACCCTCAGGGGGTCATAGGGGGACCCAGAAGAGTCCTTACTATTGCAACACACAAGCACAATAGGTTTCGTCCTGGAAACACACTTTACTGCATACACTATTCGACACACCTATATAACCAAATTGAAACATTACCACAACAGGTTTTGACACCCAATTTTTGAAATCACGTGACCCGGCCCCCCCGAGGGGTCAGGGGGTCACCAAGGTGGGGGGCACAAGTACTCGTGGGGGGGACCCCACCACCAAAGTTTGGGACCAATCCGGCCAGGGGGGGCTGAGAAAAACGAGTCACAAAATTTTGAGGACAATAACAATAACAACAACAACAACAACAATAACGACACGGACACGACAAATATAAGGGGTTGCCCGATTTTTGCTTCGCAAATTGTCGGCAACCCAATAATCAAGTTACAAAAACAGTTATATAACACGGCACATAAATCCTTATTTGCAAAATCGTAAAATTTAGGACTTAGGACTGGAACATTTTTGTGAAAGGTTGGCCCAGGTTCACAGTGTTAGCATTCTCGTACCTAAAATATTCAACGACAACTAAACGATCTTGCTCTGTGGTCTCCGTGGCGCAGAGTACTAGCGCATTGGTTTCTTAACCAAAAGTTTGCTGGATCGAGCCCAGCCGGAGACAACGTTTTTTACATTTTACACAATATTCGCTAAGTCGATTTGCTGTTAACTAATTGCAGCAATAACTTATTTTACGTCTTGATCCAGTATCTATTGTGCACTTTGTACAAACTTTGTTATTAAAATAGCTAAAGAAGATGTTTTGTATGGAAGATAAATCAAGTATATAAGTAAAATAATGCTGTAGCTGGCCCAACAGGTTTACGATGGCCTCTGGCCAATGTGCTTAAAAATAAATCCTTGATGCTTACTGAATGCCTTTGCCGCAGATTGGGCTTGTTTCTTATACCTACCGCAATTTACATTAAAAGTACGTTTTATTGTAAAATCAAAGACATACAGTAAACAGTAAAAACAATTACAAACATAATATTACACACAAGTACTGCAAATTCCGCGTATTAAAATTCAAGAAAATATAGACAAAGATAAAAAGAATATTTTTTATAGAGTACATTAAAATACAGTACCAACTAATATAACATATAACAGACAACTAACTAAAACTGTCACAACACTGAAAATATACACGAAATATACAACAAAATGATCTATGAGATCAAAAGACTGATAAGTTTGACAAAAAATCTGTTTATTAGATGATGCAAGCTGCTTGGAGGTTTTAGCAGCGACAAAATAGCAGAAATTTTCCAATCACTACCAGAAAAGTGCTCTGTGCTCTGGAAGTAACAGTTGTATAAACATTCTGAAAGGCTGATAATCAATCACATAGCAACCTATTCCAAACATGTATGAGGGAAGGATGGGGGGCCCAAAAAAAGGGAGGGGCCGGGCGGAGGATCCAGAAAATTTCGGCAAATTTAGTAAAAATTAACTTTTTGGCGAAAATTTTACAACATATTTTCGCAAAATTTTAGGGTATTTAGCTGATCAGGGGGCGTTCCCAAAATTTGGTCGGAGAAGCCCCCCAAAACTTTGACCCCGTTACATGTATGAGTGTATGACTTATTCTGAACATTTAAAATACAATACATTTAAGACACAGGCCTACGGATAAAACCCAATTCAAAATTTGCATCTGCGATTTCATTTGGCTATCGATCACGCTTAGATGGCAACTCGCAAGTCGCAGCTTAGTTTGAAAACTGGGCTTATTGGATTAAATTAGACTTATATAATATATACTTTCAGTCAATAAAGGCCTGAAATTGGCTCACTTCAAAAATAATTAAAAGTTGGCAAGCAAACATAGCAGAATTGTCAGCCGGGAGCCTGCTAATAACTTTTTCATCTGTAATTGCTAAAACATGCGCACCGTTAACAAAAGTGCGGTTGGATAAGGACTTCATAAAGTTAAAGTATTTCCTTGGAGGCCTCGCTGACTCGTGCAAGAGCCGTCGTCAGCGACAGTGTCCGTCCCAGTCGGACGTAGGGCTCAGGCGCGACGCGAACTCGGAATTCGATCAACCAGTCCGACAAGATTTCTCGCAGCAAATCGTAGCGACACTGCAGCTCCTTCTCTGAAATAATTTCAGGCAAACAATCATACCTCAATAATAAATAAATAATACCTAAATACGGTGTCAAATAATGGTCTGGAAACTTTCAATCAATCAATCAATCAAGACATCCCTGCTGGTTATTGAATACAAAGTGCAAATTCAGATCTCACCTATGTCGTCAAGTTAAAACACAGAAAGATGTATTTTCAAGATTTCATTAATACTCTTCAAATCACGACTTGGTTGTACTACTTTGAGATGAAACTAATAAAAGGTTACTTTCTACGACAAATTTTCTCCAACTCCTACAAGTGGTTCTAAAACGTCCTTAATGCTTGCTGCAAAACTTAATTAGTGTTCTAGTAAATTGATCAACTACTACACTCACTTTCGATGCAGAAATTACGGGACAAGTTAGACAACAGCTCAGTGACAGACAGGGGCTTGAAGGAACGATTCAGGAATAGGCTAAAACAAGAATACTACTCAAGTTAGACAACGTCAATTGACGGTATTGAGAGCAAGCCCCCTACATCTCAGATAGCCGCACAAACCCCTGACCCCCAATTGCCGCAAAGCGAAGATGTCATTTCCCTTCAATACTTAGTACTAACGCACGCAAAATACCTAAAAATGAGTATGAAGAAAAAATAGCAAATTTTTCAAAATGAAACTGCCCGGTAGTAAAGCTGGAAAAAACATCTGTGCATGCGTAAGCTATTACGAGATTCCGGACAAGCCCACCGGGCTGAATTCCGCGTACAAAAATGATAGGTGGAATTCAGAAAAGGTGCTAGACTTTGGACTCGATCTAAAACGTTGGTTTCGAAAGAAATAGAACATCGTATAAATATGAAAAATTCTATGTGTAACTCATGCGATCACATGTCCGACTTAAACTGGGTTTAAGTTAAACACCTTCTGTGAATCTCACCCAATATGTATAATTGTTGTATTGAAAACTACCACACGAATTCAAATATGTTCAGTACATCAGTAACATGAAAGAGTAGAGGTGTATAATAATAATTATACTTCAACGATTTAACGATAGCGCTTCCTGCGCTCGAAATTATTGATAGACAATAAAATATACTACAGTTGGTAGTTAGTTGGTTTTAGTTAGTAATTAGTTAGTTAGTTATTAGTTAGTTGAAGTAGCTTTGCGCACGACAATATTGCAAAACATAATTATGACTAAACGTTACATAACGTATAACTATCTAACGCCATATTCTAAAAGAGAAACTAAATAGAACCGTACGAATTGATGGAGCGTATGAGATCTGGCAGAGTTTTCATGCGTCGCTTGCGCACTTCAGACTCTGAGTTTCGCAGCATGTTCATCTGATTCCTGGCCACTTCTCGATTTTTAATCTAAAAATATACGGCATTTTAGCCAGAAAGCTTAAAGCAAACCGAAATACTTGAGCGCTTCGTGTATGAATTTGAATATAATTAAAACTACGCAATGTTTGGGATTCACAAAAGGTGTACGAAGCCTTAGACTCGATCTAAAACGTTCTTTTCGAATGAAGAACATCGTAAGTAAACGTTCTAGTATTTCGCACAGTCAGGTGTTCGATTTAGGGCCTATTCCTTTACCGGATTAGACAGACTGGACTTATTTTAGTCCGAGGTTTAGGAATGGCAAATCGGGTTAAACGGACTAAACGAGTTAAAATGAGTCAGCGGCTTTATTTTAGTCTGACCCCATTCCAAAACTACAACTGGACTAAACGGATTTAACATGCACGCTAACATTAGCGTTCATGGTTAAGTCTGTTTAGTCCGATTAAAAAGCAGCGCGCTAAAAGTTAAGTCCGTTTAATCCGGAGGTTCTGGAATGGCATTTTTTAGTATAATTTTTAAACCGTTTAGTCCGATTATAATTAACCCTTTAATCCGGTAAAGGAATAGGCCCTTAGATCGAATCGAAGTTAACCCAGCTTTGTCAATCACGCCCATGCATCCCAATTCACAAAAATACACCAAACGTTGACAATATCGGATCTCCTTCCAAATTTCAAGTCCGATTATTTCAAGTTTCAAAAAACTTGAGTCAAGCTAAGAAGGAGAAAACGGTTTAATTATAGAACAGGCTTCTAACTCAAACACCGACCAAGACTGACCAACATAACATTAGCGATGGCTGGGCCACTATTGAACTAAACTGAACTCACCCGATGAAATGCATGAAGGCAGTCTAAGTTCAGTCTTGCTGAACGCAGTCTAAAGACAGCATACTAACCGTAAAAATGTGTAGAATTTTTCGTTACGATGTTCTAAATTACTGAAATAAAACGCCTTAGGCTGGTTCTAACGTTAGACTGTCTTTATGCATTCCAGTATTCCACGCACCTTTTCCAACAGTCCTGGATCGATTCCTTGCAACAGCTGCTTCCTGGGCGAGACCACAGCGGCCACCCGCACCTCTGGTCGCTCCGGCTCATCGGCGCCACAGTTTTCTAAAGCTTTGCTGATCTAAAAAACCCTTTATGCTAGACAACTGCAAAAAATTAAGTTTAGGTCTGGTTCACACAGAGATTTACTTTCTAAGAAAAAGTGTTCACACAGCGTTGAATAAAGTTCTCTTTATTGAACAAGTTGCTTTCGATTTACGTTCTGCATGAACCAAAATTTTTACATTAGGCACTTGAGTGAATAGTAAGCTTGTGTGAACTGCACGTTACGGTATACCATTGATGAGTACACTCAATGTTACATTTACATACAATCACACAATAAGTACGTGGTAGTGGGAGGGGTTCGTCCCTTTCTTGAGGAGTTATCATAAGCATTTTAAGTGTTTTTTCTGGAAGGCCACAGCTCAGCGTTTACATATTCAAATCGCAAGCGGTCTTTCGAACTGAGTAAACCTATAGTTCAACTAAAAGAATCCATGTATTGAAAGGTCACTGTTTTGTCTTCACTATGGCCTAAATAAGCATATTACAAAAAGCTGCTTTTAAACATATATATTTAGTTTTTACAACAAAAATTGGGTCCCAAGCACACGATCACCCGTTGAAGCTCAGAGTTGGTAGGTTTTTTTACACGTCTAATAATTAAACTTCCCATACATCTCCCTCACTTTTATGTACCATTCAAATAGCTGGGATACTAGCTGAAAGGAAAAAGCAGAGAAAATTCAACACATCGACTAGTGGTTAAAATACTCTAAAAATGAAAGACATGCCTGGAAATTTTGACCTTTACGTTACTGTGCCAAAAATTTGTGCTCGTGTATCATTCGTAACTTGAGTTCTGTTGACGCAAAGTTCACATATAAATCACTATCACAAAAACCTCGAAAACGCAACTATCACTATAATAATATTGAGCCCTGACTATCCTCCCACTTTTTTGGTCCTCCTCTCCACTTAATGTGAAAAATATGTGTCCAAATTTAGGTGAAAACATAAATGATTTGCACTTTTTTGTGGACGGCTACCTGAACAGCATCTCTATTGGACCATGAACCATGGACACTATTTTGAAGGAACGGAACACAGACTACTTACACTGGCCGGCAGTTTGGGAAATGTGTCAGTGAGCTTTTGCAGGGCAATTTTGCTGGAGGTGAGTTGTTGGAGAGCGGGGGGCTGGGGGAGGGGGGCCGGCGGGACTTCGGGCACTTGGTCCAGACGAAACTGGGGGTGCCAGCGCCGAAGGGTCTCGGTCTGGGCGGGGGTCAGGCGGACGGGGGGAGAGAGCTGCGACAGAAAGTGCTGCAATGGCAAAATGATAAATATTAATTAGTTTTAATTTTCAAACTTTAGTTAGATATAAAGCTAAATTCATATACTTAATTTGAAGGCTTATACATCTGCAAAAACTTAATAGTTCTGCCGCGCCATCGCTAATAAATGAGCCGCTAGCCAAACGTTCCCACCATAGCAGACGGCAAACTTGTGGCCATATTAAGAATGAAGCAGACCAATCAGCCATTACGTCTAAGACAATATCTGTTTAACCTTAAGACATGTAAAAAAACAATACCCCACGTAATTTATGCTGTTCCATACCCAAACAATGTTTACAACCAAACACCTAATTGTGAATCTCACAATCGCAGTCAAGCCATGCTACCCTGGACATCTTACAGCATGGTGTTCTTTGACAATCTCCACGAGTCTGTAGTGGAAAACCTGGTGTCTCAGTGCCAGGTGGGCCGGAGTCATCAGTCGCAGACCATCTTTGCGGGGCGAAAAATGCAGCGTGCGAACGGCCTGGGACTTTGGCTTGGTCGGTGTCACCTCTCGGGCTTGGCTTTTCTTCACTGGAGTTGTCAGCTGGTCAGGCTCAGGCGGTGGCTTAGTTGTGGAACTCGGATCACTGACTGCGCTGGCAACTTTATCCGGAGTGCATAACTCCTGTGCGGGACTGACTTTGTAGTTGATAAGGTCTGAAATAGAAAATTAGTCAGTGAAATGTCTACAATGTAAGTAAAACTACTGTTTTGAAACTGTATGTAATAACCATGGACATTGTAGCTTTTTATAGTCTACAAAAATAACCAGTATCAACGACATGGCAAAAAGTTTACGAACCCCATTTCAGCATTTCAATTCTCTGAATAATAATTGAAGTATGATGGCATTTAAGTACTTAAACTTGGAGAGTATTTTCGACGAACTACGTATGAACAGTAATAACCTAATTCATTCAGGTTATTTGGATTGAAACCCTTCATTGATTCGACTGAAAGCTTTACAAATAATGCCATCTACTCGCTCTTCAACTGATGCTGCCGCGGTTGATCCTGTCTGTTTGCTGTGTGACCAGGACATCTCGGCAATCGATACGAAATTTCCATGCGCCAAGTGTGGTCTCTTCGCCCATCGCACTTGCCTGAAGGTCAATTCTCCTCACCTGCTAGATCTGCTTACAAAATCCCAGTCCCAGGTTCGTTGGTTCTGTCTTAAATGTAATGTTAATATTGACAAGGATCTGGCAGCCCTGAAATCCTTGGAGGAGCGTTTTGTCACTTTCGAAACCAATCAGAAAAAACTGGAAAATGCTATGGGCCTTCTCATCTCGAAAGTAGACGCGCTGCAGCATGGTGCTACTCCAAAGCTGGGGGTGGCACCTGCTAATGAGGGATCAAATGTTGATATGGAAAAAGTGTTTCATGAAATTGAGGATCGTGAACGCTGTAAAAACAATGTTGTTATTAATGGCTTGGCGGAAAGTACTGACTCAGGGGGGGCTAATCGTAAAAGTTTTGATCTTTCGACTGTGGCAAAACTGCTCAAATTTTTGGGTCTGCGCGATGACATTCCCATCAAAGGCTGCTTTCGTTTGGGCGCAAAAAATTCAGGAACGCCTAGGCTACTCAAAATCGTGTTTGCTAATCTAGAGGAGCGTAACGGGGTACTGGAAGCGGCTAAGCAATTGCGAAATGTTCCTGCTGGTTCTTGTTTTACGAAAGTTTATATAAATCCGGACCGAACCCCAGCTGAGCAGAACATTTTCAAGCGTTATCTTGATCAACGCCGTGCAAAAAAGGGGCCTGCCCCTTTGGGGGACCCCCAGCCGTAGCTTTGCCACCCTCTACGACCTCCTGTATTGTACATAGACCGGTACCCATCAGTAACTTTTTACCTTGTATTCTACTTAACGCCCGTTCAATTGTAAATAAGACTGAAGATTTATATATGTTGTGTAATTATTTTGCAGCGGCCCGTGTTATACTTATTACAGAGTCATGGAGTCATGATTTGATTTTGGACGCGGAATTGGCCATACCAAATTTCTTCTTTTTCCGCAAGGATAGACCTGATCGACGCGGGGGTGGGGTTTTGATATATGTCCACGAATCTCTGCACTTTTGCCCCTGCTCTGCGGTCTCTAATTCCAACTTTGAAGATGTAATTGCCTGCGAAGTCGATTTTGCCGCGAACAAATCTGTTTTGTTTGCCTGCATTTACCGTTCCCCCACCTCCAGTGCCTCTAACAATTCAGATCTGTGTGATCTTATCCAGCAAATTAGTGATCTAAACAACTTTTGGGCCAAAGGCATTGTTGGAGATTTCAACTATCCTTCTATTGATTGGAACGGCTCTGAATGAATGTATGTATGGCCCCCAGCTGTTGACGAATTTATGAATGCAGTGTTTCTCGGAGGTTTCTCACAGTTCGTCACGGAACCAACCCGGGGCTTGAATATTTTGGATCTTATTTTCTGCGATGTCGATTGCATCCAAAATATCCAAACTACAGCTCCCCTCAGTTCAAGCGATCATAATTGTGTGTCCTTTAGTGTGTGCGTTGGTGAACAGGTACTGCAAGAGCCTGCTTCTCCTCGTTTGGTTCGCCGTTGGAAATTTGCCGATTGGAATATTATAAATGCTTAGTTAGAAGTTGTTGATTGGGACTCAATCTTTGTCGGTGATAATCTGGACACAGTATGGCTAAAATTCTGTGGTGTCCTGCTGGAAATTCTCAACCGAAATTGCCCGCTGCAGTCTGTCAGAACCAGCCGCAACCCAATCTGGGCAGACCGGGACGCCTGGCTTGCCTTGAAGCGTAAACACAATGCCTTTCGCAGATTTAAACGTTTGAACTCTCAGGGATCCTGGCTTTGCTATAGGAGGGCTAGCTTATTATGCGACTACGAATGTTCAAAAGCAGTACGCCGGTTTGAGTTTATGTTGGCTCGGAATATAGATTCCGACCGTAAGTCCTTCTATGCCTATGCTAGACGGCGTCAGAAGGTGAAATCGCGTATTGGCCCCCTTCGCAAAAACGATGGCAGCTATACCTCTTCCGCTGCTGAAGAAGCTACGCTTTCGAACAATTATTTTCAGTCTGTCTTTAATAACCGCCATTTCGACCCGCCCGTATTCGCATCCCGCACCGACGATGTTCTGGACACAGTTCTCTTCCCTTGCGACTCAGTCGCTAAATGTCTATTCTCATTGAAATCTGACTCTTCCCCTGGTGATGACGGCATACCAAATCTATTTCTGAAGCGCACCTGTTCCGTTCTAGCTGCCCCTCTTGCTCGACTTTTCCAGCTCTCGTTTCAGCTCGGCTCTCTTCCCTCTGCCTGGAAGACTGCGACGGTTACACCTATCTTTAAGAAAGGCTCCAAGCACCTCGTTGAAAACTATCGCCCGGTGAGCTTGACTGTTTCTATCAGCAAAGTAATGGAACGTCTAATTCGGGATGCAATTGTCGATTTTGTCTTGCAGAGAAAGCTTATTTATTCATCCCAACATGGTTTCATGGCCAATCGATCGACTGTCACGCAATTGCTGGAATATCTCAATTTTGCCACTAGTATCATGGACGACTCAGGCTGCCTCGATGTTATCTACATTGACTTCAGTAAAGCATTCGACACTGTTGTTCATGCCGGTCTGCTATTCAAGCTTAAAGCGTATGGCATTAGAGGTAACCTTTTAAAATGGATCGATAGCTACCTTTGTCACCGGCTCCAACGTGTTCGTGTCCGGGGTTCTACGTCTGATTGGTGCCCTGTCTCCAGTGGAGTCCCACAAGGGACGGTGCTTGGCCCCCTTCTCTTCCTCCTATTTGTTAATGATATCGACGAACATGTCAGCTGTGCTAATTACAAATTCGCGGATGACATCCGACTCGCTCGACGTATATCTCGAACTTTTCACGACCTTGATCTGCTTTCCAACTAGATCTCGATGGAATTTCTGAGTGGGCTAGGATGTGGCTAATGAGCTTCAGCTGCCCCAAGTGCTCCACAATGCACTGTGGACACAACAACCGTTGTGTGGACTATGCACCGGATGGGGTGACACTCGAAACTAGCGAATTAGAGAAAGACCTTGGTGTGTTTATCTCACCCGACCTCAAATGCTCTACCCACTGCACGAAAGTGGCGGCCAAGGCTGAATCAGTTGTTGCTGTCTTGCGGCGCTCGATCAAGGATTGGTCTAAAATTGTCTGAATTCGGCTGTACCGAGCTCTAGTGCGACCTCACCTCGAATATGCTACGAACGTTTGGTGCCCCCACTACGAGCGGGATATTGCTGTTATTGAATCTGTTCAGAGGCGTGCTTCCAAACTGATACCGCTTATTCGCCAGTGGTCCTACGAGGAAAGATTGCAGTACTTGGGCATTCAGTCTTTGCGTACGCGGCGTACCCGTCAAGATCTAATTCTAGTCTACAAAATGGTGAATAATTTGGTCGATTTGGACTGTTCCAACTTTTACATCCGCGGCAATCCGGTTACTCGAGGTCACCCCCTCAAACTTGACCTCAAATCGGTGCCACGTACGAACCGTCGACGTTTTTTCTTCCCTCATCGGGTCGTTCGCGTCTGGAATGCCTTGCCGGAACACGTTGTGTTGGCCCCTTCTGTTGCCAGCTTCAAATCACGGCTCCATGACTCTGGCTCTCTACCTCTAATCTAATGGCATTTTCATGTTTTGTTATGTTTGTTCTATGCTTCATCACCGGCCCTGCACCTGCAGGGCCTTGGTCCACGTTTCTGGTGCCTTATGGACCTCAAGCGTGGACGCTTTGAGGTAAGGAATTGAGGTAAGGAACAGTAAAAACGACAAAACGTGTCAAATTTAACTAACAATAACAAGTATAAGAGTTAAATAGCAAGCGCGAAGCACGATTATTTTAGCAGGTCAAAAAATACCAGATTCTAAGTTAGGTTCGATGACCAGTTGATACTGTCCTGTTTCATTGCGACGCTGACCAAATCGAGATACCATCTCCTGTCGCATGCTGTACGCTTCCGGGAACACTGTCTTGACCTGACCCAGCCTTTTCCAATCGAACTGCCTGAAACACATTCAAAACAAATACTTATAGTCTTTACATTTGCATCGTACGAAAAAATATTAGCCAAATTTGATACATAAATTACTTAGTTAATCTGATTTGCCATTCGCACAAGAGTACAATTATGTGAAGGCAAACTGAATTTATCTGATTTGCAATTCAGACGAAAGTACAATTATTTGAAAGCCAAATAAGGCCAAAAGCAAATTACTTTCAAATTTCGATTAATTTTCTCGCAAAAAAAGTTCACATCATCGTCATGCATTAATCAACAAATCTTGCATTACTTCAACGTCAGACTGACTACTTTTTAACCATTATCCTTATGTATCCTTAAGGACAAACGTGAACCACGCTTTAGTTACCAACTGCATCAGACTAGTGATTTGTAACAGGTCTCTCGTCTCTCACCCATATATCCCATCTCTCCCACCCCATGCCATACCGTCGAGTGACGTTCTGGACTCCCGGTTTTAATTTGTCAAAGGTGATCATCTCCTGTCGATTGTACATCATGGCGACAATGTGGTCGGCGGACTGGAAGAGATCCCGGAGGGTGGAGTGGTCCGGGGGGAGGCTGAGGCCAGGGGGCAGGCTCAGGGGGCGCAGACGGATATGGGCCACCGCTGGCTGGGGCCTGAAAACAAAAGGGGTGGCGCTGATAATATCAAGCCCGGCTCACACTTGTCTTTGCCCTTGTCCCTATCAATTTGTCCTTAAGCATTTCCAAAACAACCTGGCCAAATAGCCCAACGGGCCGAAAGTATTGTTGAAATCCAGCTTTTATGCAAAAAAAATAGACGACAAGATTGTGTCAATGCTTAGTAACAGTTGACCAAAATTTCTCCTTGTCCCAGAACATAAGGAGAATTTTTGCTTTACACCAGCATAATATACATTTCCTGGTTTCAGGTGG
>JASANF010008296.1:0-16915 GCA_030248245.1 Trissonchulus sp. WLG1_4 | reverse complement strand
AAGTGATCTTTGGTTTATGTAGACTTGTGAAACTGACCTTTGATGAAAGGACCAAACTTAAACAATAGACGGCGAAACTTTACATCAGATTTGTAGCTTCAACTAGGCGATTAAGATAGTTGGTCTTCGACCTTTGTATTGGTCGGACTACAACCAGCGGCAGCTTGAACCAGTTATTTCTAACAATAGTCACTTTACTTTTGTTTTACAAGACAGAACAGTTGTTTCCTTGAAATGTGCTCGCGCTTTAAAATAGGCCTTCTCGCTAAGGCAATTGTTAGCCGAGTATATCCCTACGTATACTTCCAGCGGTATGTACGTTCAGTCAAGTTCAGTTCCTTCAAAGTATAAAGGATTCACTGCACATGCGCAGGAGCCGGTTATATAAACATTACAAATCTTACAATTGTAACAATTGTGAAATTTTCACAAGCTTCAGCAATTGTTAACTTGTTGTTGCCATTATGCAATTATGCACCGGCTGCTATATTCTCTTATTAGTGGTGTAAGTATTTCGTAATTTTGCCGGCTGAACGGACATATATACCGCTGTAGAGTATGAGTGGAGCCAGCTATCATTGTGACACTTGAGTCACCCAAAATGGCCTGTAGAATTCCCAAGAGTCGGGCGGTGATTTCATAAAGCACATAGGAAAGCCAGCAGAAAGGCACAGCCAGTAAGGCCACCAGGATACTGCCTGCCGCGCCCAGACCCAGACATACCGTACACATCTGCCACCAGAGACTAGGAATGGCCTGGAATCAGGGAAGGGTTGTGAATGTTGTGACGGTAGACGCAGCAGGGAACAGTACTATTCCCGAATGATGTTTTACTACTTATGTGTCTATGTAATACAGGGTTGGTAACGACAAAGTTTAATCTAATCCCCTAAATCCATGGATTAAGTCTCGTGGTGATGGTTCATCTTACCAGAAACTAGCATATCGCCCACACAGTGGACTAAGTCCTTGTATGCTCTGGTGCTCTAGGAAACTGGATAGCCACAGCGCGGGACGCAACAAACCTGAAACGAGCTGAGATGCGGTGCCGTTATAGTAGCGACCGATGTTGCCCAGAGAGCCACCCACCAGCCAGCTGGCTGAGTAGTAGGACGCACAGGTGCAAATTCCCGTGCCTAAGGACATGGCCGCCCAACCCCAACCAACCCACGTTAGGCCCCCACGACTTTCTAGGTTACAGCTGGTCATAGTTTGGGCTGGAAATGGTTGAGAGAGCCAGAGGCATTGAGAAAAGGTTTAGAAAATTAGTCTGGTCAGAATAGCAGAAGGTGTGCATGGCTTGAATAACGATTAGTGGATCTTGCTTGCAACATAAAAAAACCAATAAGAAATGAACTGTAACAGTTGGAATAATATTGTCGAATGCTAAAAAGGTTAGCTGTGTGAGTTTTTAAATTTGATGTGAATTGTTGATAAAATCCTAGTTAAAACTACCGTTTAATCAGATTTAGTAGAATGAAAGTGGTGAAACTTGAAGTGGTGTGAAGTCAATTGATTTATATACATGTAAAAAAACAGCATTTCTATGTGGAAAACCGTAACATGTGATGCACTAATAGTGTGGAAATTTACTGTTAATACGGTGACCTATGAAACGCGATGAATATATATATAAAATATATATATATATATATATATATATATATATATATATATATATATATATATATATATATATATATATAAATTTGAAAATGACGGCTGTAGTATATACAGAATTTTTGAATTTCAGTGTAGCTGTTAAAAATATGTAGCTTTTTTGCTGAAGCCGGTATATACATGGCAACACTCGATTATTTTTTATTACTGTTTAATTTTTTGGAAGTCTATATTTTTTGAAAATTACACGTCGAAGATGAGTGTAGGGATATGGTCACACAGGCGTGGGAAGTACTTGAGCGAAATTTGGCAGCTGAGTAGGGGGGCTACAATCTGCATAGTGCATATTATGTGATGTGCAGCTGATGAATTTTAATTTTGGGCGTCTTGGGGTAAAGGATGTCTGCAGGAATTTGCAAGCACTTTTTTGTTTTGGGAGGCAGAGTGAATCTGGGGGACACCTTCCAGTCCAACCACGCCCATGTGTATATATACTATCCATATATATATATCACTGAACTAGTCCGATACTCTAACCCAAATGGACCAGATTCACGTGTGGTTCTTGCTAAGGATTCATGAAGGCTTATGGAAGTGAAATATATAATTATGTAGTTGAATGAAAAATAGCCGTAATATAGTGCAGTGCTATCCAAGAGTAGATAGTAGTACGCATGTGCAGACTTGAGGACCAGCAATAGTACAAGTATATAGTTCAGTTTGTTTTTCAAGCATTATTTTCAAAAGTCAAGGGTCAAAAAGTATCACGTCACGCTCAGAGTTAGCTGTTATGTAACTAAATGAGTATTACACAGTAGAAAATATACACGTGTGACTGTGTGAGTATAGATAGATAAATATACGGTGTAAATTTATATAACTACGATCTATGGCTATGTGGTTATATGCAGGTAGAAAGTGGAATTTAAAGTATAAATTTCTGTCGCTTTTGTTTTGACTGAGAGTTTTATGTAGACTGAAATTATATATATGTAACACCTATGGATTTTATTATATGAAATATTTTTGGTAGAAGTTACTCATGAAGTTAAAAGTTGTGGAAAATCTTTATAAGGCCCGGTTCACACAGACTTACTTTTTACTTTTTCCTTTTTACTTTATACTTTTTACTTTATACTTTTTATTTTTGCAAAAGTGTTCAGACAGGCTTGCTTTTTACTTAAGGAAGATCGCATTCAATTGGCAGACTTCGGCGCACTTGTATGTCAAAAAGCAAATCTAACCAATAAAAATGAAGTTCAATAGTCGGAGCTTCTGTTAGAGCATTCTGATTGGCTAGATTGCAAAAGTATATAAAAAGTAAAAAGTAGAACGCGTTTCTACTTTTACTTTTCGCCAAAAGTAAAAAGTACGCTCTGTATGAACCGAAATGTTTACTTTTGGCCCAAAAGTGAAAAGTAAAAAGTAAGTCTGTGTGAACCGGGCCTAACCCAGCTTAGAATTTGGTTATGATTCGCTGATTGCAGAACACTCTCTTAAAAATTAAACAGAAATTTATAGAAACTTGAAAAGATGCCGAATTTTCGATTGAATTAATTTATATATATAATTTAAATTTTCTATATCCTCATTTTTTCAATCAGATATATTTACCAGCAATAGCTGCATATAAAAAGAAATTTTAACAGATGTTGAATTCGAACAACGCATATTGACATGTAAACAGTTTTGACACCTGTGTACCGAATCCAAACCTGTAAACAAAAAGGGTATAAATATGAAAAAAGCATGAATAATAGTAAGGGAATTAGACAAAAAACTAGCTTTTACATAAATTTTTTACGCAATGAGTGTATATAGGTATATTTACATAAATCGTGTTCGTGTTACAGTTACTACGCTATCATTTACTTTTTATGTATTTAACTAGTACATATAGGTTTAATATATGGACTAAAATTCAGCCTAGGGCCTTTTCACATAGTAATATTGGGCTAACTGCATTAGATTAACTAGATTAACTTCGTAACTCATCTTAAGATGAACTTAACTTTATAAATGCAAGCAGTTATATAGCAAATGCAAATGTCGCGGTTTAGTCGTTCTACGAAGTTTCATAAATTTTCGTCAATCTTATGTTCAGCTACTCTAAGTTAATCTAGTGAATATAATGTAACTTATGAAAAGACGCATAGAAAAAGCAAAAGTACCGTCTAAAATCTTGTTGAAAGTTAAAATGGACAAATTTACTTAATTAATGACTTGCTAGGGCCAAACTGCCGCAAGCCTGCGTAAATAACACAACAGCAGTCTGGGGCAACTGTTGTTGGCAAACAAACAAATTAGAACTGCCGAGTGGGGCCATTACGTAACCCCATTTATCACATGTCCAAAACGGAAAGAAACGAAAATTGAGGGTTGGCTAGGATGGCTTCATTGAAAATGTGACGGGCCCGTGACTGAAGCTGAGCGAAATGAAGTTTAGAAGTGATAAGTTTGGAATAATCTTTGTCAAAAAACAATGGGTAATTTTGGGACTGGTGATTGCTTTGGTAAAAAATATTTGCACCAACTTTCAACTATGTAGGCGTTAGAGAATAATGTCAAAGAATAGCCGGCTGGAAGAATTTTGATTGACTCATCAGAACTTTTTGAAAATTTTTTGTAAAAAATGATTGTGCTCCTTTTTGAGAATTTTTAGAATGTGGATTTGCAAATTTTTGCGTTTTGAAAAGTATGTGCGTAAAAAACCCCCTATCTAACTGTCTAACCCCCTTTCTTGATAGCTGCTGCCATAATGAGAGAGCAAGAGCTTAAGCGTAATGTAATGCGGACTGCATAACTCAGTCCCCAAAGCGTCAACCCCCTATCTAACTGTCTAACCCCCTTTCTTGATAGCTGCTGCCCTAATGAGAGAGCAAGAGCTTAAGCGTAATGTAATGCGGACTGCATAACTCAGTCCCCAAAGCGTCAACTATTTTTTTATTTTTTATTTCTCTATGATAACATTTTAATGGTTTATTTTTTGCAGATTTGTAAATGCCTAAGCATTCATCACGATGAGCTTCGATTGGAAGGCCCCCGTTCCCAAAAAACCAATGCTGGAAAACTATGGGACTCCAGTACAAGCCATGCCTGGTTAGCTTGGTCAACTAATAACTTACTAAAAAATATTTACACACGTTTAAAAAGCAGATGAAACGTGACAGACAGCCGAGCAAACCAGGGTTTGTTTTCAAAATCAACTCTGTGTAAATGGTGTGTAAATTAAAAAAAAATGTTTTGTTAAATATAAATTAAGTAAATGTTATGTAAATACGATTACCTATTAAAAAACCTGAAAACACCTGGCTAGTTTAGAATGTTATCTAGTTCAAAAGCTGCAAAAACTCATTCACCAAACTTTTCTGTGATTTTCATTGACAAGAGTGATTATATATAAGGTATCATATATGTCGTAGGTCAGTAGAGTATTTAGTCCAATCACGGATCCGTGATTGGACTAAATACTCTACTGGCCTACGACATATACATTCATTTTTAGGTTTCCGACCAAGACTCAATCTACGCTATTCGATAAGGGGTGCTGATGCTTTGATAAGGGACGTTTGCGCGATAGGCGGAATCCTTGTACAGGGATAGTGGGAGTGGGACGATCCAAATTTAGTGGGATAATCTTGTATAGAAGGGGATATGGATATCCTTGTATGTAGTGCTGTGGTTGTAGAGTGGGGTCTGTAGAGCGCGCTGTGTGGGTTAGAGTGGGGTCGGTGCTTGGCGCTGCGGGGTCTGCGGCTCTGGTGGAGTGGGACGATCCAATGATAAAAGGTGGGATAATCACTTGTAACTAGAAAGGGGGGGTTGATAGAGTGGGACATGAGGTAGGTGGGTTTTGTTGGGTGGGTTTTGTATTTTGTGGTCTGTTGGGGTGTTTGTTGGGGTTGGGTGGGGGACTAGAAAGGGGATAGAGTGGGACGATCCAATGATAAAAGGTGGGATAATCACTTGTAACTAGAAAGGGGCGCTGATGCGTTGATAGAGTTTGGTGGGAACCTAAAAAGAATGTATATGTCGTAGGCAGAGAGTATTTAGTCCAATCACGGATCCGTGATTGGACTGATCTCTACCGTTACTACGACATATATGATACCTTATATATAATCCTCTTGTCATGAAATAAGAAAAGTTTGGTGAATGAGTTTTTGGAGCTTATGAACTAAAAGGTGGGATAATCACTTCGAAACTAGAAAGGTGTTTTCAGCTTATGCGTTGATAGAGTGGGACGATCGTATGCATAAAAAGGTGGGATAATTTATATGTAACAAAAGAAATTTTTTTAAGTATAGAGTGGGGTCATCCAATTATACAGAGTGGATAATACTTGAAACTACAAACCCTGGTGTGCTATGCTGTTAAGAGTGTGACGTTTCCAATCTACTTTAAAAAGGTGTGTAAATATTTTTTAGAAAGGTATAGAGTAGACGAAGCTCAACCAGAAATGGATAGATGATGAGGGGATAGAGTGGGGAATGATTGAATGAAAAGGTGGATATCCTTGTACTAGGAAGGGGGATAGTCCTGGGAATGATAATGATAATGTGGATAATCCTTGTACTAGAAAGTGGGGATAGATAGACTATTTGGAGGATAGGTGGGAATTTAGTGAACTCAGAAAGTGGGGATAGGCGTTCTAATAGATAGGTGGGGGATAGATGATGGATAGATGGGGGAGACCGATTCTAAATATGCAAAAAGGTGGATAAACACATTAACTAGGAATGTTGCCACGCGTTGATAGAGAAATAATTGGAATGAGGAAGGTGGGAAAAATCATGGTAACTAGTTAACGCTTTGGGGGGACTGAGTTATGCAGTCCGCATTACATTACGCTTAAGCTCTTGCTCTTCTCTCATTAGGGCAGGCAGCTATAAAGAAAAGGGGGTTAGACAGTTAGATAGGGGGTTGACGCTTTGGGGACTGAGTTATGCAGTCCGCATTACATTACGCTTAAGCTCTTGCTCTCTCATTATGGCAGCAGCTATCAAGAAAGGGGGTTAGACAGTTAGATAGGGGGTTTTTTACGCACATACTTTTCAAAACGCAAAAATTTGCAAATCCACATTCTAAAAATTCTCAAAAAGGAGCACAATCATTTTTTACAAAAAATTTTCAAAAAGTTCTGATGAGTCAATCAAAATTCTTCCAGCCGGCTATTCTTTGACATTATTCTCTAACGCCTACATAGTTGAAAGTTGGTGCAAATATTTTTTACCAAAGCAATCACCAGTCCCAAAATTACCCATTGTTTTTTGACAAAGATTATTCCAAACTTATCACTTCTAAACTTCATTTCGCTCAGCTTCAGTCACGGGCCCGTCACATTTTCAATGAAGCCATCCTAAACCCTCAATTAAAGTTTCTTTCCGTTTTGGACATGTGATAAATGGGGTTACGTAATGGCCCCACTCGGCAGTTCTAATTTGTTTGTTTGCCAACAACAGTTGCCCCAGACTGCTGTTGTGTTATTTACGCAGGCTTGCGGCAGTTTGGCCCTAGCAAGTCATTAATTAAGTAAATTTGTCCATTTTAACTTTCAACAAGATTTTAGACGGTACTTTTGCTTTTTCTATGCGTCTTTTCATAAGTTACATTATATTAACTAGATTAACTTAGAGTAGCTGAACATAAGATTGACGAAAATTTATGAAACTTCGTAGAACGACTAAACCGCGACATTTGCATTTGCTATATACTGCTTGCATTTATAAAGTTAAGTTCATCTTATGATGAGTTACGAAGTTAATCTAGTTAATCTAATGCAGTTAGCCCAATATTACTATGTGAAAAGGCCCTAGGCTGAATTTTAGTCCATATATTAAACCTATATGTACTAGTTAAATACATAAAAAGTAAATGATAGCGTAGTAACTGTAACACGAACACGATTTATGTAAATATATATACACTCATTGCGTAAAAAATTTATGTAAAAGCTAGTTTTTTGTCTAATTCCCTTACTATTATTCATGCTTTTTTCATATTTATACCCTTTTTGTTTACAGGTTTGGATTCGGTACACAGGTGTCAAAACTGTTTACATGTCAATATGCGTTGTTCGAATTCAACATCTGTTAAAATTTCTTTTTATATGCAGCTATTGCTGGTAAATATATCTGATTGGAAAAATGAGGATATAGAAAATTTAAATTATATATATCAATTAATTCAATCGAAAATTCGGCATCTTTTCAAGTTTCTATAAATTTCTGTTTAATGTTTAAGAGAGTGTTCTGCAATCAGCGAATCATAACCAAATTCTAAGCTGGGTTAGGCCCGGTTCACACAGACTTACTTTTTACTTTTCACTTTTGGGCCAAAAGTAAACATTTCGGTTCATACAGAGCGTACTTTTTACTTTTGGCGAAAAGTAAAAGTAGAAACGCGTTCTACTTTTTACTTTTTATATACTTTTGCAATCTAGCCAATCAGAATGCTCTAACAGAAGCTCCGACTATTGAACTTCATTTTTATTGGTTAGATTTGCTTTTTGACATACAAGTGCGCCGAAGTCTGCCAATTGAATGCGATCTTCCTTAAGTAAAAAGCAAGCCTGTCTGAACACTTTTGCAAAAATAAAAAGTATAAAGTAAAAAGTATAAAGTAAAAAGGAAAAAGTAAAAAGTAAGTCTGTGTGAACCGGGCCTTATAAAGATTTTCCACAACTTTTAACTTCATGAGTAACTTCTACCAAAAATATTTCATATAATAAAATCTATAGGTGTTACATATATATAATTTCAGTCTACATAAAACTCTCAGTCAAAACAAAAGCGACAGAAATTTATACTTTAAATTCCACTTTCTACCTGCATATAACCACATAGCCATAGATCGTAGTTATATAAATTTACACCGTATATTTATCTATTTATACTCACACAGTCACACGTGTATATTTTCTACTGTGTAATACTCATTTAGTTACATAACAGCTAACTCTGAGCGTGACGTGATACTTTTTGACCCTTGACTTTTGAAAATAATGCTTGAAAAACAAACTGAACTATATACTTATACTATTGCTGGTGCTCAAGTCTGCACATGCGTACTACTATCTACTCTTGGATAGCACTGCACTATATTACGGCTATTTTTCAACCGTTCCATTTTCATTCAACTACATAATCATATATTTCACTTCCATAAGCCTTCATGAATCCTTAGCAAGAACCACACGTGAATCTGGTCCATTTGGGTTAGAGTATCGGACTAGTTCAGTGATATATATATATGGATAGTTAATAGTATATATATATACACATGGGCGTGGTTGGACTGGAAGGTGTCCCCCAGATTCACTCTGCCTCCCAAAACAAAAAAGTGCTTGCAAATTCCTGCAGACATCCTTTACCCCAAGACGCCCAAAATTAAAATTCATCAGCTGCACATCACATAATATGCACTATGCAGATTGTAGCCCCCCTACTCAGCTGCCAAATTTCGCTCAAGTACTTCCCACGCCTGTGTGACCATATCCCTACACTCATCTTCGACGTGTAATTTTCAAAAATTATAGACTTCCAAAAAATTAAACAGTAATAAAAAATAATCGAGTGTTGCCATGTATATACCGGCTTCAGCAAAAAAGCTACATATTTTTAACAGATACACTGAAATTCAAAAATTCTGTATATACTACAGCCGTCATTTTCAAATTTATATATATATATATATAAATATATATATATATATATATATATATATATATATATATATATATATATATATATATATATTCATCGCGTTTTCATAGGTCACCGTATTAACAGTAAATTTCCACACTATTAGTGCATCACATGTTACGGTTTTCCACATAGAAATGCTGTTTTTTTACATGTATATAAATCAATTGACTTCACACCACTTCAAGTTCACCACTTTCATTCTACTAAATCTGAACTTTCATCTACTAAAATCTGATTAAACGGTAGTTTTAACTAGGATTTTATCAACAATTCACATCAAATTTAAAAACACACAGCTAACCTTTTTAGCATTCGACAATATTATTCCAACTGTTTTGTGTGGTGTGTTTTTTTTTTGGGGGGTTGGGTGTTTTGGTGTTTGGAATTAGGGTTTGTTTTTGTTTTTATTTGGTTTGATATTTTTGGGGGTTGGTTTGTGTTTGTATGTTTTTTTTGTTTTTTTTGTTGTTGTGTTGGTTTTGTGTTTGTGTGTTTTGGTGTATGTTTTTGTGTTTTTTTTTGTTAGATTTGTTTTTGTTTTTGATGATTTTTTTTTTGGGTTGGTTTATATAGGTTGATGTGATGGTGTTTTTTGGGTTTGAATTTTTTTTTTTTGTATTTTTTTTTTTTTTTGGTATTATTATATTTTTTTTTTTATTATTTTTATTTATTTTTTTTATTATTTTTTTGGGTATGGGTATGTGGTTTTTTGTATGTGTGTTTTTTTTATTTATAATAGTGTGGTTGTGATTTTTTTTTTGATGATTGAGTGCTGGTCTGGTTATTTGGTTGGTGTTGGTTGTGTTGGTGTTGTTGTGGTTGATCTTATTATTATTTGTTTGATGGATCTGAAGTGGTTGTGGTAGGGGGGGAGGGTATTGTTTTTTATTGTTCTATAGTTTCTGCGGTTTTGATGGTATTTAGGGATAATATATGTTTTATAAGAATAGTGTGTATATCGGATTTGTATTTTTTTCGGGAGAAAGTTGAATCGGGAATGTTTGTAGTTTTGTGTGGTGTGTGATTTTTGGTGCGGTACAGAAGTTTGTCCTGCCGGTTTCTTCTTAGGAAGACCTTCCTGGAGGACACTGATTATGCTTATCGAGATGGTGTAGCTTGGTTTTGCATATGGAGATTTTGCATTCTTCTTTTTGAAAAATTTTCCGCTACGTCTAAATATTTCATTTGGTTTTATGTGGGATTTGCCCTTTTTTTCCTGCTCTCTTCGTTTCTACTCCTTCTTCTCTGTTATTTCTTTTGTGTTTTTATTTATTTTATTGTGTATGATTTTCTACTCGAGTATATTGCTCTGGCTGCTTTTTCTATTTTGCGGTTTGGGTTGCTGTTGGAATATCTTGTATTTTCGTCTCCTGCTGAACTTTTTGGTATGTATATTGATGAAAATATATATTTTGGGATAGAAACTGGTTTTTATAAGGGTAAGACTCTGGCTTTTGCAATTGAAATGGATGCTTCTGTTAAGCTTGAGGGCTGCTATTTTTCTAGTTTAGAGGTTTTTTTTTGTATCATATATTAATAGTTTTTTAGTATTTATATGGTATGTTTTTTATTTATTTTTTTAGTTTGTTTTTTTATATTTAATTTTTTCAGTTTTTTATTTATATTTACTATGTATTTTTTTTATATTTAGTTTTTGCGTTTTTCATATTTAGTTGTTTTGAGGTCTTAAGATCAGCCTAGTTTTTTTTGCGCACTACCCCCTGCGTTTGTACGTGTATAAAACGTGCTGATGAATTTTGTACACATATATGGCGCGATTGTGAAAAGTTCATGATGTGCCCGCTTTAATCTAAGAATGAAATATTTTTCTTGGAGAGCTGAAGAAAATATCCCGCTGCGGCAGCTCCCGAAATCTCTGTCCACTCTCACCGTATCCCTGGTATGGTATGTGTGTAGGCTGGTAGGATTCGCTGGGATGTTGAAAGTCGGGAAATGATTTTCTTTTATTTTCCCCGTTCATGAAGGAATTGCTGGATATGCCACGGGTCTGGCCTAGTGTGTCCCCGGCGACGGGGGGGGGGGGGGAGCGGGCGCCACGAAACTAGTTTCTATTGTCTTCTAAAAAGGAGTGCTCCCTCTCTGCGGTTTTTTTTCAATTGAAAAAATTTTGGTTTTCTTGGTATTGGAATATGTGTTTCGCTATCAGATAGGCAGGAAGAGAAAGCGTATGGTGCGAAAAAATATATAATTTTGCAAAAAAATAAAATTTGGAACATAAGCAAGGAGGAATTAGAAAAAAAAACCTGCTTGACTCGACGGCCGACTGACCCCAGACACACTCGACGCTTACGGGACACAAATTTTTTTCGCCGGACACAACTTGGACACACCTTCCATTTTCAAAAAAAAACCCTGAACTGTTAGATAATTGATTTGTTATTCATGTTTTTATGTTGCAGGCTAATATCCACTAATCGTTATTCAAGCCATGCACCTTTCTGCTATTCTGACCAGACTAATTTTCTAAACCGTTTCTCAATGCCTCTGGCTCTCTCAACCATTTCCAGCCCAAACTATGACCAGCTGTAACCTAGAAAGTCGTGGGGGCCTAACGTGGGTTGGTTGGGGTTGGGCGGCCATGTCCTTAGGCACGGGAATTTGCACCTGTGCGTCCTACTACTCAGCCAGCTGGCTGGTGGGTGGCTCTCTGGGCAACATCGGTCGCTACTATAACGGCACCGCATCTGAGCCGGTTCAGGTTCGGTTCGGTGTTTTCCGGCGCTGTGGCTATCCAGTTCCCAGCACCGAGAGCATACAAGGACTTAGTCCACTGTGTGGGCGATATGCTAGTTTTCTGGTAAGATGAACCATCACCACGAGACTTAATCCATGGATTTAGGGCATTAGATTAAACTTTGTCGTTACCAACCCTGTATTACATAAACACATAAGTAGTAAAACATCATTCGGGAATAGAGGATACAAAATATTGTGTATGATGCTAGGAATTACTGTTCCCTGCTGCGTCTACCGTCACAACATTCACAACCCTTCCCTGATTCCAGGCCATTCCTAGTCTCTGGTGGCAGATGTGTACGGTATGTCTGGGTCTGGGCGCGGCAGGCAGTATCCTGGTGGCCTTACTGGCTGTGCCTTCCTGCTGGCTTCCCGATGTGCTCACCAAAACCACTGCCCGACTCTTGGGAGTTCTACAGGCCATTTTGGGTGACTCAAGTGTCACAATGATAGCTGGCTCCATTCATACTTACAGCGGTATATATGTCCGTTCAGCCGGCAAAATTACGAAATACTTACACCACTAATAAGAGAATATAACAGCCTGTGCCCGATTGCACAAACCTACAATAGTTACAATTGTGAAGCTTGTGAAATTTCACAATTGTTACAATTGTAAGATTTGTAATGTTGAGCAACCGGGCCCTGCGCATGTGCAGTGAATCCTTTATAATTTGAACTAACTGAATTTGACTGAACGGACATACCGCTGGAAGTATACGTAGGAATACACCCTACAATCGCCTTAGCCAACAAGCCGATTTCAAGCGCGAGCACATTTCAAGGAAACAACTGTTCTGTCTTGTAAAACAAAGTAAAGTGACTATTGTTAGAATAACTGGTTTAAGCTGCCGCTGGTTGTAGTCCGACCAATACAAAGGTCGAAGACCAACTATCTTAATCGCCTAGTTGAAGCTACAAATCTGAGTAAAGTTTCGCCGTCTATTGTTTAGTTTGGTCCTTTCATCAAAGGTCAGTTTCACAAGTCTACATAAACCAAAGATCACTTTATCATAAAGTCTTAATGTCCATGAAAGCAGAATTTTTTTATTGCAGGCATCGTCGTCTTGGCAGGCTGTCTCATTTATCCATTGGGCTGGCAGGAACGCCAAGTGAAAGATGCCTGTGGTTATAACCTGGCGCCGTACAAACTAGGTCTGTCTGTAATCTCCGGCCTGTTTTTTACAAACTTTCAACTTTAAAATCACCAAGCGGAAAACATTTACTGCTGTCGGCACTCAGCACTTAATTCTAATTATCGTTTTGCAATATGCTACGGCTTTTAATTAGTGACGGTAAATTTTAGCCATGCCTCCTCTATGCCATGCCTTTACATTATAATAAAATCTATCTTCATAAATATCTGCCACCGTTTTCGTACATATGATATCTACGACGTTTGAGGGTGGAGGCGCCTAACCCTTTTGTGCATCTATATATAAGTATATATTCTATTTTGTTAGGAGGCACCAAATGTGAGATGGGCTGGGGCTACTGGACGTGCCTGAGCAGCGGTCTCCTCCTGTTTCTGTGCACTTGCTTCTCCTTCAACGCCGGCAAGCCAATGAGCTGGGCCCTGCGGCAACTCCCCTGCCCGCCGCCCCGAGACCGCCGTCAGACCTCAGGCGAACGACACACTTTAACAGCTTATATTTGATCCATAACATGTCATTAAATAAATCATCACTATGTCTAGTGTGTGCCAAGTCTAGTTAAAAATCTAGTTACAAATCTACCATCCAGTGTTAACTTAATCTATAATGTTGGAGCCAGCTAGCAATAGAGAAAAATAGTATAGCAAATCGGGAAAAACCCACACAGTGAGTCGGGAAAAAAACCCACCCCAGTTTCTGAGCTTAGGGTGGTCCAATTGGTACCATTTTTGTATGCAATAAAACAAATGACACCGTACACGAGTTTAGAACTCGTTCTGATCATGTTTACAATTTTTATGAGGAATCGAAATTTTGACTGTTTTCACCTACTAAGCTTGAAAAATTTGACCAACTTCGACCAATCGGTACTCTTCATGTAAACAAAGCTATCGAAATCTGTTCAAATCCCACGAAGGCCACCTATAGGGCTACAAATTAAGCTGAAATGTTGAGTGCCACACTGAACCGCAGCTGAGCCACAGTGGCTCAACTTCATGAGAAAAAAACCCACGTCGGGGAAAAAACCTAATTTTTCAAGTTGTGTACTTCGACGAAAAAACGTGATAGAAACACGAAACTGATCTTGGGTCCCCATATGATTAGAAATTGCTAACAAACCCCGAACTTTGGCGAACAACAAAACCTGTCCAGGTAATGTTTCAAAAATTGAAGACCCTCATTTTTTGCAGAAATTGGCCGTAAACTGCCCAAAATGCTTTGATTTGACGTTTTAAACAAAAAGTAACACATCATAACGCCGTTTTGTGACCCAGTGATGGATTTTTAGTGACTACTATTCACAGTGCTCCTTGGTTTAGTAGATTTATCAGGCTAAATCTCTTGAAATGCTTGCTTTCGGAATTAAACCTTGTTAAAATCGGTAGGAAACGACTGTATAGCACAGTAATAGCAATTATGCGACTCTGTGTACAATTTCAGAAAAATCTGCTTTTCAATAAATTTTCACTAAGGGTCATATCCAAAATTGGATTTATCGGATTAGATTTAACTTTATTTCGTCAATAACGCAGCGTCAAGTGCACGTAATTGGCTGAAACTTGGCACACTTCAAGATAATATACGTGAGACGTGTAAGACAAAATTTCAGCCGGCTATTTTTATTTTCTGCTGTGTTATTTGCAAAAATGATTTAAATCTAATCCGTTAAATCCAATTTTGGATAAGATCCTAAGTGACCCCATGGGAATTTTGGGGGCCAACCCGTAGAGGTAGGATCGTCTTGGTGTGTGCGACGTGCGTTCGAAAGAGGAGGTGGTACTCTATCATATGCATGCTCAATAATGGCGGAGGCATGCTCATGACGTTTTTTATTGATCGATGAAATTGGGTTGTTTTTCCCGACGTGGGTTTTTTTTCCCGACGTGGGTTTTTTCCCATAACTTTAGGTCAAAATTTCTGCCATGATGTAAATGATACAAAAACGTTTTATGCTGCATTTCAGTGCTTATGGTAAGGCTTGATAAGAAAATAAAAACAAATGTTTGATTTGGTGTATAACTTGGGATATGACCGAAAGTTTCCAAACTGGGTTTTTTCCCGACTGGCTATATATAAGTGAATGGATTATATTAGAGCCAATCTGATAAATAAATCAGTTGATGACCACACATGTAGCGGCTCTCCGAACAGATTTTGGGGACCCTCCCCCCCGGACCGAATAAAACTGCCCAAAATTTTGGAAAATTTTCCGAAAAAAAGTGTCATTTATATTAAAGTTTGCCAAATTTTCGAGACCCACACACCCCGGCCCTTCCATTTTTATGGGGGGCCCTTCATCCTTGCCTCATACATTTATGTTGGTGAAATATGACAGATCAAAAATTAGGGCTCTCCTATTTTGCTCATTTTCAAATACTCCACTAATGCATATACGTCAGGTCAGAACAATTAAGCTTGCCGATGCAATTTCGGTTCAGTGCACTTGGAACTTGGCCTCGGCATGAAAGCATGAATAAAGCGCTCAGTAACGCAGACCATTTGATTGGATTGAAACTTGGCATAAAACAACCTATGTCTGCGCAAAACAGTATGCTCCGCATTCTTTACACGCACTACGAGGGAAGGAGATTAAGGGGGAGAGATAACTGAAGGGACGAAAGTATCAAGTAAAAAGTAACTCTGCCTATCAGATCTAATTCTGTGATTTTAAAATCATTCTTTCTTATTACTACATGTACTATATGTGCACAGGGTCTCAGTCAGGGACTCGGGGGAGGGGGCTTGTTCCCGATTTTCAAAATTTTGAGGGAATGTCCTAAAAAATGGGAGACGTAAACTCAGAAAACCTAGAAAATTTCTTACGCGAAATTATTTACCAATAAACGTGACATTTGTCACAAAATATTTTTGCAGCATCTCACAGCTATCTGGGTAAAATTTTGAGTTTCAGACCTTTAGGGCAGCCTTTTTTAGGTTTCAAAGAGGGGGTGCATATCCCGATCGGCCAAGGGAAGTATCGCTCGATATCTCAACTCTCAGGGAGATCTCGCCCCTTTCCAGCGCCTACATATACATCTGTGTATCTTACTACTTACTAGCCACATTTCTGATCAAGAAATTACGAAACACGATCATTTCAATAAAATACTCAAAGACAGCAAAAATAGCAAAACGCACAAAACACAATATATAAATAATTTATTGCAACAAATGGAAATCATTATTTACAACAAAACTGCAACTTCAATAATTGTGGAACAACAAAGTTCATGAAACAAATAAATACAGTTTGTGTCTAGCTAGGTCAAAATTCATATATCCACAATAGTTTTGCTTCTACTAAGAGTGATTTCAGTAAAGGATAAATGGGTAAAAACTTTTCAAATTCAAAAACACAACCCACTTTTCAACATTTTCGGAACAGCACTAATACTGCTTACTCAAAAAGTATGAATCGACCCATGATTGTATGGATCAGCTACTAAATAAATTTAAGCCGCCTTTGCCTGAATTTACACCAATAAATTGATTCGTTGAAAACTAATATAATATTATGATCGGCAATTTTTGGCACTGGTAATCGAAAACTTTTCAATATATTTAGTACTGCGTTTGTTGCAAATCTTACAGCTATAAACGTACGACAGTACGACACTACAGCACTACACATTAACACATCTCAAATTTACACACAAACTCGAAAACAAGAGCATTACC
>JASANF010008295.1:0-68634 GCA_030248245.1 Trissonchulus sp. WLG1_4 | reverse complement strand
AGGGCCCATTCCTTTACCGGATTAAACGGACTGGACTTATTTTAGTCCGAGGTTTTGGAATGACAAATCGGACTAAACGGACTAAACGAGTTAAAATAAGTCTGCGGCTTAATTTTATTAGTCCGAACACATTCCTAAACTACTACTGGACTAAACGGATTTAACATGCACGCTTAACATTAGCATGCGTAGCTAAGTCCGTTTAGTCTGACTAAAAAGCAGCGCGCTAAAATTTAAGTCCGTTTCATCCGGAGGTATTGGAATGGCATTTCTTAGCATAAATTGTAAACCGTTTAGTCCGATTAAAATTATTCCTTTTAATCCGGTAAAGGAATAGGCCCTTGGAGGAGGAAGCAGTTGGGGTAAGGTGGGGTTGAAGTGGTAACTGACATACACGAGCAGGTTAGGTACCAAAGTTTGGGGGGTGGGTGAGTCACGGGGGGGGGGCTACAGGGCAACTTTTCAGCCCGGTCTCCCGTCGTGAGCCACCATTTCGGCTTGTGGGCCATCAGTTTTTATCATCGTGATTTTTCTGTCCTTGTCCCTGTTGTTTTGTCCCGAAGCGATTTCAAGAAAACGGCTTGGCGAATGGCGATATAAGACAATTTTTTGCATGAACAGTGTTTGAGCTCAGACTAGTATGTAGCAAAAAAACTTGTCACTTTAGATCACTTTTCGCAGCAGCTGATCTAAATTTGTCCTTGTCCCTGCCCCTGTGTCCTTAAGGACAAGTATAAAACGGGCATTATGCATGTATATACACGGGTCTGACGCGATCATGAGAAAATCAGACGCTGCATGAAAACCAGACAGACATAGAACTTGAACTAATTGCAAGCATCAAGAGTACAGCGAGCAGTCACAAAAATAACATCACCTGTTTGTCTCAGGGTTCAGCAATTTTTGGTCATACCTTAGTTTGGATGGCATGTATTTAGGGCCTTTTCACAAAAAGATAAATATGAATAAGTTAAGTCCTGAATGGTTGAGATACTATATAGTTTCGGCAATCTCAAGTTGAGCTATTGCTGTTATAATTTATGAGATAAGGATCAGAGAAGAGTTGTTTTGTTTTTTCAATTTCCACCTCTATATTCTGCCTGCAGTAGTTATGAATCATGTTTTGCGAGGAAGTTGACCATATATGTATATAAGTAAAAAATAATTTTGTTGATATTAAACTAATAAGCTTGCAACTGACCCATCCGTCACTCCTACTACTTTATACATTAGTTTCTGGAAAAAGGCAATGCTGATATAATGTGAATGGGAAACTAAGGGCCTATTCCTTTACCGGATTAAAGGGATAATTATAATCGGACTAAATGGTTTAAAAATTACGCTTAAAAATGCCATTCCAAAACCTCCGGATTAAGCGGACTCAACTTCTAGCGCGCTGCTTTTTAATCGGACTAAAAGGACTTAACTATGCACGCTAATGTTAAGCGTGCATGTTAAGTCCGTTTAGTCCAGTGGCAGTTTTGGAATGGCGTCTGACTAAAATTAAGCAGCTGACTTATTTTAACTCGTTTAGTCCGTTTAGTCCGATTTGTCACTCCAGAACCTCGGACTAAAATAAGTCCAGTCGTTTAATCCGGTAAACGAATAGGCCCTAAGAAAATGTAGAAGAAATCGCTTCAAGCTTATACAGCGATAATACATGATAGAATTCTATATACTCTTGTCTTTATGAAAATTGAAAAAAGTATGCAGACATTTTTGACGACACAGGAATGGATATGGGACTAAAAAAATTCAGAAAAGTCTAAAATTATATTAAAAAAAATTCTAAAATAAACTGCTTGTCGCTGGTGATTGCGGAAACATGCATGAAGAGTGTGTAAAAACTGCTAAAAGATTTTTTGCTGCTAAAGGGTCAATTCATGCCCAAAGCTGTGTGTCCGTGCAGCCGGCAAAATAACAAAAAAATATCACGAAATGTGTATGACAAAAGCTAATAGTAATACCAATAACCAGTATATAATACCTAAGGTTACCAATGTGAAAACAACATTAACAAAAACGGGGAAAAGTTTATTAATTTAATTAACTATCCACTGCACAAACCCATACATGTATGATGTATATAAGAGGGGGGTTTGAAGGTGAGTCCTCCCCCCCTCAAATCGATGGTCCAGCACCGTTAATCCAGCTAATCTAGTTAATTTGATTAATTTCATTCAATTAATCCTGACCTAAGGTTACCAAAATGAAAACAATATTAAGAACGGTGAAAAGTTTATTTTATCAACTACTGCAGAAACCCATATATACATGCAATAGGGGTTTGGGTTTGAAGGGGATCCCCTTCAAATCAATGGTCCAGCTAATCTAGTTAATCCGACGAATCTAATCCAGTTAATCCGGTGTGTTTCAGCAGCAACCCAGCAGCACCACCACAGCCCGGCACACGGTCCTGGACAGCTATTTCGGGGGCTGGTTTCCCAGCACGGACGTTTTCATCAATCTGACGCATCGAATCGACAAAATACTCTGCGTCAGCGGCATTCCTGGCCTTGCCAGAGCCATCACGTATGTCAGGGATTAGGGGGGGGCTACCCAGGTCAAAAATCGAAGTTCTACAATTTTGCTTATTTTCACATATGTTACTCCCCCAAGGCACCCCAACCTCAGATAAGAACAATTAAGCTTGAAGGTGCACTTTTGGTTCAGTGCGTTTGTCAGTGTATTTGTATAGGCAAAAGTGCGTACAAAAGCCTAATAGTTGCCCTTACCCTGGACAGTTCTAGCACAAACCACATCACGCCAATCAGGCTGAAACTTAGCATTTTAGTAGCCCATATGTAAGCGCAAAATCGTATGATCCAGATTTTTTATATCTATTTTCAAATCGAAAATCGAAGGGGAAATGTGAAAAAATGGCCGTTTTTGAGCCCGCCAAATTTGAGTGATTTTACATTTGGCGCCATTGCTCAAGCCATGGGCAAAAATTTTAAAAAATGGATCATAGAGGGTGAGATATGACATTAGGCCATCGAATCATGTACAAATTAGCTTCGACAGTCTTAACAAAAATTTCGAGTAAAAGAACGCTTTGTGAGCACAAAAAACTTTTTTGGCACCTATGATTTACACATAAAATTGAATTTTTGGGAGCCCCTAGTAAAAAATTGGCAAAAGCATTGGTTCCAGTTTGTTACATCTGCGATGCGCCTTCCCTGGGGCTACATTGTGTGCAAATTTGAAGCGAATCGGAGAACCTAAAATTTTCACTTTTACAGGTAGCGCCCCCCTTAAGGGGATTTGCTGGATTAAAGGAGTTAATTTTAATCACAATAAGTGGTTTAACAATCACTATTGTAATGGTCTTAGTACTGCGCGATGCTTTTTAGACAGACTAAACGGACTTAACTATGCACCCCATGGTTTATTTTTTCATTTTTTTCTTAGTGGCCAGCTGGCCACTAGACCCATTATTTTAGTGGCCAATGCAAAAATTTCAATTTCGTGTTCAAGTTTCATTTTTAAATTGCGTTCACAATTTACTGAGTTAAAAACACATTACCTAACCAAGAGGCCTTTCTGCTTCCAGAAGCAAGTAAATTTGGAAAGTTTACGAAGTTTTTTGACATTACAATAAACCACGAATTCACTAAAATGTCACTAAAAGGCAAGACAGCTACAAGGATACACTACATAAGCAAATAAACTGCCAACAATGCACTCATGTACACATACTACACATACTGTCATGAGAGACAAACCCACAGGGTCGCAGGGGTCTGGGGGCGGCAGCCCCCAGAAAAAAAATTGCATAAAATCTTTGGTGATTGGTCGAATTTGGTTAATTGGAGACATATCAGAAATTTTTTTCAGCAGATTGGAAAGGTAAATCGAAAGGGGAACGTCACATCACAGTGTATTACACAAGTAAATGCAACATAATGTACACTCATGATGTATACATACATGCATGATGCATCGGCTTTGATGAAGGATAATAATAAGAAATGGCAAGCCACAACATTGAAAGGTTCTTGGGGTAGCAGCCCCCAGGAAAAGAATGGAAATTTTTTCATTTTTGGGAAAAATTTGGTCTACTGGAGACGTATTGGAAATTTTTTCGATCGGGCGATAATAACCAAAGGGGGGACCCTTGTGTACAATTTCACTTAGTGAAAATTTCGGAGAGGGGTGCGGCCGCACCGCCGCCACGTATATACAATTTAATGTTCAAAGAACTTTTGGTTTCCGTTGTGCAGTATACATTGTTATAGACAACCTGCATGGTGGTCTGGGGGCGAGAGCCCCCAGAAGCCGGCCGATTTTTTTTATTTTGAAACACAATCTTTATGTTAAACTTCACTTTTTGGTGGCCAGATTGGCCACCGGCCCAAAATTTTTAGTGGCCAATCCGTATTTTCAGTGGCCATGGCCACCAATTTGGCCCAAAAAAAACACTGATGCACCCCCAGTTCAGGCTTCAGGGTGTGTAATATATACTAAGCCAGGTTTCAGTTTTTGTCATAAAGATGCCGTCTGTGCGAGTAACTTCCACTTTTTAACTGTTTGGCACACATTTACAACTTGCTTCATTTTGGCCATGAGAGTTTGATTGGCTATGTCTGGTCTGTGCTAAACCTGTCCACCTAACGGCTATTTAGCGGCTTGTTTCGCACTTTTGCCTATGTATATAAATACACTGGAAACGCACTGAACCAAAAGTGCACCTTCATGCTTAATATTTTCTTATCTTAGGTAGAGGTGCCTTGGGGGAGTAACATATTATGTAAAAATAAGCAAAATTGGAGAACTTTGATTTTTGATCTGAATAGCCCCCCCCCCTTAATTTAAATCATCCCAATGCTTGAGGTATAGTTATATACGTCACGTGACGGTATGTCTACGTGACGGTATGTCTAATCCGTTTAATCTATTTTACAGTAATCCGATTCCGTTTTAAATCTAATTTTAGGTACGATCCGTAGCATAGACCTTGTTTTTGAATAATACTGAACTTTTAATTAATCAAAGAATGTCTTGGTTTCAACAACAACGAGCCTATTAAAAATTAAAAAAAAACAAAAAGACTGAATGGAGCTTTCTGTAAATTATTCACAGGTGAAAAACGAATGAGGATGAAATGAATTGATGTAGTTGGTAGAGAAAAACATTGTTATTTTTTTAACACCCGCAATCAGATTCATTTGTTTTAGCATAATTATTATGCATAGACCACAATCAAATTTTTTTCGGTGGCCCGGTGGGATTTTTCGTCTGAAATTGTACGACCCCTACACCATTCATCCATCGCAAATATTCATTTGTTGAATTTTTGAAAAAACGTGCCATTTTTCCCAATTTTTGCTCAGCTTTTTGGGGGTTCCGTCCCCGGGCCCTCGATTTATGCTAGGGGGACCAGGTGCATCCTAAATCCTCCATCATAACATTTTATGATTTGGGGTGTTCTCGAAACCCATCTAAGGGGATGTGTAAAGGGTAAAGGTAACCCGCAGATAGATAATTAGTCTTTGGCGTGTCTGCCTTCGGGTGCGGAGCTCATCTCCGTTATGAAACTCTGGAGTGTCAGAGGGGCCACTCCAAGAGTGACTAGATCCGTTGAGGGGGGGGGGGCGGCGGCAGACGCAGACCCTAGACATAATGCCCTACACGAACCCCTGTTACCTTCCCATATAATTGTGGTACCCATTTACCGACCCGATGAGGATGGACTGCTGGGTTGGTAGGAGCAATGTGGCCCTAATCTCTTGCTCAAGGAGATTGTGTAACCGAGTAGCTAGGATTCGATCCTCCAGCCTTCATTTAAAAGTCGAACACCATAACCACTCGGCCACACTGACATGGGGATGTGGGTGTGGGTGTGTGAGTGTAAGAATTCAGTGTGTAAAACATGTTTTTCATATTTTTTCGTGTAACATACGACTAGAATGTGTAAATACACACTTTTTACACAAAAATTTGATGCAAGTCTTTGTTGAATATGTTAAATAGCACTGGAGAAATCGTAGATTTCAACGGAGAATTTTTCAACGGCCGTCGAAATAAACGGCCGTTGAAATTTTTATAAAAATCTTTCGCGTAACGACAGACAGCACATGCGTGATATCAGTGTGTAAACAGGAAAACTTAGCCGCCGCGGAATGAGAATTTAGGGAGTTTGTGAAGCGTAAAAGTTGGGGGCAGCAGCGAGCTAATTTGAAATTTCCCTAGGCGTGGTGGCAAATTAATTTCCGGACTTTCAGTCTGCTCCAGGATTATTTATTGACAGTTGCTTGTTGATGAATAAACTTTTGGGTGACTAAGATCTAGGTAATATCTTGAAGGAAGAACAAAATGGAGGCGCCGGGAATCGAACCCAGGCCGCTTGCGTCGACATCGAGAACGCCAACCACTACACCACGGCCTCCAAGTCTTGCAGTTGTAGACCCATTTCATTTTTACAACATAAGCACAAGTTTAGCATCAACAAGCTAAGTTTTTCATAACTCTCAAGCGGAGGATTAAAGTTAAGTTGAATTGCAGCAAAATTTTGACTTGTATGGACGACAGTTTTGAACCAATGAATGCATAGTGGTTGCATGGAAGTAGAAGTGAGAAAAATTGACAAACTTTGAAATCTGGGATTTTTAAATCCGTAAATCTGGGATTTTTAAAATTTTGAAATCTGGGATTATTTCATGGTTTATTTCCATTAACGGCTTGTTTAAACCGTTACTTTTGATAAAAATTACAATTATAGCTAAAGTTGTTTTAAGTATAAATGTTAACGCTAGTTAAATAATATGGCATATCGGCAATATATTTAGCTTTAATCAATTGAAAAATAATTAATGCACAAAAATCATTAATGCACAATGCTTCACTGAACTATGAAAAATCCATTCTTTTTCTTCTAAGTTTGAATTTTGATTTTGTCTTCAAAGTTCCGTATACTGACTAACTGATTCTAGAACGCATGAAACTGTTCTAAAACAAGTGTCTGGTTTGTTTTGATCATAAAACTTGTAAAAAATATACATTTTTCAGTAAGATATGTGATTATTGTGGTAATCAAATTGTTAGTCACAGTCAGGGTTGGCGCGATAGCGCCCAACCCTAGAATAGGAAAATTTAGCACTATTGCAGATTTTGAGAATTTGAACTTTTTGTAGCTCAAAATATAGAAGAGCTTTTTACACGAAATTTTGTGTGCGTACACCCCTTGGCAATACCTAAGTGCTGGCAAAATTTCAGCCGGATCGGTCAAGTATTGTCTGAGATACCCCCGGGGACCCCACAAAATTTACGGACTTTCGCTCTTTTTTTCCCAGATCTTTTCTCGCCGGTAGTTCATCCGAGCGACACCTTTTTTGGTTTTTCACATTTCGTATCGCCTGCAATAGACACGGAAAAAATGGCTTTGCTCGGGTGTTTCCGTGAGAGGCTGTGCTGGGAGGGGAGAAACCCCTTTTTTGGGGTCCAAAAAATGACTAAGTACGAAAAAGTTTAGCACACTTTTTAAGAAGTTGCGCAAAACGGCCAGTCATGATCTTTTGCATGTGAGGTGGTACAGTAGTGGAATAGAAACTAACTTGGGCTTTTTTTTGAATTTCGGCCTATAAGCCCCAGGGCTTGCCCATACCCCCCGCACGTGTATTACGGGTGTAGGTTCGCTACGGGCAGTGGAGCTATCATGGTTATAGCTGGAGGTCTATCATTTTGTATACGAATATAAACCCATATGCTGTGCATTCACTGGTATTATCACTTTCTTGCTCAGATCTTGAATAGTCCCCTAGACGGTACCCCCCTGTTGGCTGTATGTCATGTATGCGTGTACGTAACTTTACAGTAGAATAATTAGGTTTGCTGTTTGTTTTTCATGATAGTTCAAGTTTTTTTGTGTAATATGGATTGTGAACTTGCGACCATATCATATTAATACCCATTGCCCCACCGATTGACCCCTCATTGTGTTCCCAACGGGGACTCGGGACCCTTTTGCACTTTTGGGGTCAAAAATTTTTTTCCGAGTTTATTCTCAAAAATTTGTCTCTAGGGGTAGTTTGGTGTCCTGAACACGAACCTGGGATGTATTTTTGCCTATACCCACTGTGGACACTTATGGCCCCCAGAGTGCCACCTAAGGGGGTCAAAATGGGTCAATTTTTTCGAATTTGAAATTTTGATGTCCATTGTGGTAATTTGACCCCCTGAACACGAATCCGAGGTTCATTTTTGTCTGTGACTCTCGTAAACTCTCCTACGACCCCCTCCTAGGATACCCACCGCCCCCCCCACAACGGATCCAAGGGGTCAAGTTTTGAAAATTCGGATTTTGATGTTCATAGGTGTAATTTGACTCCGTGAGCACGAATCTGAGGTCTAATTTTGTCTATGACGCTCGTTGACTCCCCTGCGACCCCACCACCTCCCTCAGGGTACCCCCCCCCCCCCCGACAGGTGTCCAAGGGGTAAAACTTTCAAAACTTGAATCTTGATGTCCCAGATTACGAATCCGTGGTTTGTTTTTGTCTACAACCTCCCTGGATCCCAACACCCCCCGAACTTGAATCCAAGGGGTCAAATTTTACATAGGTATACATACATGTACATATATTGTATATACATGTACACACACATGTACACTTACGTACATACTACATTGGTCCGCTTCAGGCAGTGAAGCCGTCATAGCTATATGTAGTGATAGCTATGCTCTGTGCTTCGTTTCCACTACAGCGGAAAAAGAGAGTGGACTAGTAAGGAAAAATGCCCTTGTCGGGCGGCTCCTTGGGTAGAATAGGTTACTGTCTGTCTAAAGCGGAAAAATACTTAGGCTGAGCTTGTAAAAGCATTGGTACCAGACTGTATTAACGAGAATATGCAATTCGTGTGAGCTCGTCAAAGTAGGTGGACTAGGTATACCTGTTGAGAATAGGAATATGATCTTCGTAGGGCAGACACTGTTTTCGCACCCTATTCGCGCGAACTTACAGCCCGTTCTGGGTTTGTTTCAGCTGTATTTTCTTATTATTATTTTTGTTGTAAAGTATGTATGCTTGATAAAAAGGTTCTGTGAGATAACACTGATCGTTTGATCGAAATATATATATATATATATATATATATATATATATATGTAACTTAGTAAGCATCTTACTTCATTCGACTTACTTCATTCGATCATATTTAAATTATGCATATTGTGTTAGATGTGTCTAAGCTACAGTAGGAGCAAATCCATAATCTGAGAGTCCATAATCTAAAAACAAGAGCTTACAAGAAACTGCGACCTAAATTGACCCATTTATGGCGTGCAAAATATATTAGTGCGAGGTAGGGTTTTCAGCGTCCTTGTCAGCCGAGAACCTTAGCAATCCCTGACCGATTGTTTGCACACCCCCGAATTATTTCAGCCGTTCAGCCAACAGTCGACATTTCAGCTAAAATTATTATGCGTGCCCGCTCTAACGTTTTTGCCATTTGCTGGGGCTGCCGCCCCCAGACCCCTGCAAACTCTGTGGCCTACTTCCTTGTTCTCAACTTTCATGAAACCTATATATGCATGTCTACTAGAGTACATTATGCTGTATTTACTTGTGTAATATAACTGTCTGATATGAAGTTCCCATCCCACCTTTTGTTTTTTATTTACCTGTCGGAAAATTTTTTTGCTTACGTCTCCAGTTGACCAAATTTGTCCGAAAATTCAAAAAACCTCAATTTTTACTGACGGCTGTCCCCCCTAGACCCTCGCAACAGTTAATTTAATTTAAATGACCAAATTTACATTTTGTTATGTAAGCCACTTCACCAATAAGTGTAAAAATAATTGGATTCTTGGGGCTGAGGCGCTCAGACCCCGCAATAGTGAGTTTAAACAAGTGAGCAAAAAAGTGGACAAGGTGCGACCCCCTTTTCAAAATCCTGGCTACACGCCCCTGTATAATGTACGTTATGGTTATAGAGTGGTGGGTCAAAGTCGGGTTTTACGGCGCGGGTTGGGTCGCGGGTTACCCACGAGTGTCAAGCCGCGGGTTGGGTTGGGTCGCGGGTCGAAAATTTCGACCCGCGTCCACCCTTGGGTATACCTAGTCCACCTACTTTGACGAGCTCACACGAATTGCATATTCTCGTTAATAAAGTCTGGCACCAATGCTTTTACAAGCTCAGCCTAAGTATTTTTCCGCTTTAGACAGACAGTAACCTATTCTACCCAAGGAGCCGCCCGACAAGGGCATTTTTCCTTACTTAGGGCCAGTTCCCACTGGACAGAAATAAGAAATAAGTAACCAGCAAAAAGAAATAAGGCCTTATTTCAGAAATACAAGGGCATTCCCACTGCAGAAATAAGCTTTTGTTATTTCAGATATAACAAACCTTATTTCTAAAATAAGAAGTTAAAATCATTTTAACTTAAGAAATAAGAAATAAGGAGTTAGCCAATCAGAAGCGTTGGTTGGAGCTTGCGACGCTAAGCCACGCCTTCCTTTCTGCTGATTGGACAATTCAAATATCGCGCTATACGTACGTTCTGCTGCGTACGTACTTTCAAAATCCCGCCTAAATTTACCTCCAGCCAATCAAATAACAGCTTGAAATGGGCTTATTTCTTATTTCTGCACTGTGAACGCATAAGGCTTTATTTCTTGTTTCTTATTTCTTATTTCTGCCCATTATTTCTTATTTCTATTTCTTATTTCTTAATTCTTATTTCTTATTTCTGCCTAGTGGGAACCGGGCCTTAGTTCAGATTTCGCAATCTGAGTTCTAACTGGTTTGAAAATCCGTACGGAATCTAATCTATCTAGGCTATTGTTTGGGAAAACCATCGGTCGCAAACGGCTCAGGGCCAAACGAAAGTAAAAGCAAAGCAGTTCAGCTCAAGTTTAACCGATTATTGCTTTGAAATTTAAAAACCGGTTTTTTTCAGTGTTGTAATTATATAGCCTTTATTTATATTTAATCTGCAGCCGGTAATCTGAGTCTTAGGTTCCTAATTCCTTAATGGTTTGTGTGGAGTAGAGTTTTTGTAATATACACTTGCTGTGGTTCGGATAGCTTATGTAACTCAGCAGCAGGAGCTGTAAAAAATAACTCACACAAGATTGATTGCATTTGCTCTTGAGCCAGAATAGTAATTCAAGATAGTGTTATTAATATTAATCATTTAATAGGCCGCTGAGAGGCTATGTGGCTGGATGTGTGCTATGTTCTACGACGTACACGTGAGGTGGTACCAGAGTATTTGCTCTAAGTAATTGCGATGGAACATGTTTCATATAAGTAGGTATGTTATGCCAATTCGTTAGACGGCCTTAAAAAGTAATAGCAAACGCGGTACATACGTCCCGATTTAAGGTAAATGTATATCAAGTTAAAGCTACCGTAATTCAAGTTAACGTCTTCTAGACGCTTTAAATTGTGAATGAAAATTGTTATCACGCCAAGTCGGTTATTTAAAATTTTTCAGTGGGATGTCGTGTTTATTTTAAAACTACGTTTTAGATTTAGTCTAAAGTTGTGGACTTTTTGTTAGAACTCCAACCCTTACTTCAATAAATGGACAAAACCATACAAATATAAATCTTTATTAGGTGCACACAGATCCCAGTTGTAATGATTGTTAAGTATACGCAACCAAAGATCAACAGTAAATTCACAAAAGGTTTTTTTGAAACGTATGCATAAAATAATAATTAATATATATATTTAATATATATATACTATCCTATTAATAATGATAATGGATGTATCAACTAACTGTACCTTGAATCTGATGGTGCCACATGTGTTATTTAGACGTTTAGCTTTCGATTTGCCTGCAGCCTCCAGGTTCTTAAGTTATAGGCCACGTAAGACATATGTAGTTATTTGTTTGTTGCTATAAGCAACGTTTAACACATTAATAATGAAAACTAAATGCTCATTATCGGCTTCATTCAACAGTCTAAAAGAAACGTCATTACTTTGTATTATTCTACTTTACAGTCTGAATGACTTTTAAGAGACGTAAATCGGAGTTATTTTTTTGCTCCGCAAATCCTCCGCGACAGACCACTTTAGTAGTTAGTCAATTTTCAAAATTAATCAGAAAAACTGAAATAACTTTTGCTATGAACATAGCAGAAACATAAAAATAATGTCATTGGAAAGACACTTTCTGGCGCTTTCAGATGACATGTCACATGATAGCGCCAGACCACAGAATGAGTCGTAACGTCAATTCAAAAAAATGACGTGCGCTTAACGTCACGTCACAGGGTCATGTGACCCATCATTCAAAAGCTTATGCAATTTGCTGGCCAATTATGATGAAATTGTCTTTGTACCACAACGGAAACATAAGTTATGGGCCCCTAAACGTTTGCCTAAAGAAAGCAACTAAACAGATCACACCATGTGTGATCAAATCTCACTCTGCTCTCATTTATGATGAAAATATAAAATTTTTGCCAGAGTTCACAATTTAGTGTTAAGCTGTGTATAATTTATTATAACGTTGCCCTAAGGATCCGGTCGAACTGGTCTAAACTAGACCCACTAGACTTGTAATAATAATAATAAAATAAATACTCTAGTACTCTTGATAAAAATATTGATATACGACTACAAATCAATACGTGCATCCGCATTATCGTCGTTTGCCTTCAGTAGTTCACCATTTGCGGCGGTCGGTTTGCCGAATACCGGACTGCGAGAGTTCTTAAAACAGCGCGAACACAGTACATTGGAGATGGCAAGGAATTCGTTTCGAAAGTTGCGATTACACACACCATAGATGACCGGATTGGCACAGGCGGACAGCATGCCGACGATGTGGCACAGCGCGAAGACGGGGATGCGATAGATGACCTTGTCGAAGGCCACCAAGCACATGTAGATGTTCAGGGGGAACCAGGTGATCGCAAAGGTGATCACCACTGCGGAGATCAGACGCTTGACTCGACTGTTGGTTCGTTTGATCTCGCAATTGGCCGTGCTGGGACTTCGCATGGGCTTGGGCACTTGCAGCTGACTGGGTCGATCCCCAGCGTCGATGGCGTTCACAGGGAGATAGTTGGCGGTCATGGAGACGGGCGTGAGTTTGTGCTCTGTGGTGGATGTGCTATGGAGTCGACTGCCCAGCGTCAGGCGTCGATTCAAACGAGCCGAGATGAGCGCGTTGAAGGTCACCAGACAGATCAGTGGCAGTGCGTACTGGAAAACGAAACAGTAGACGGTGTAGAAGCGTTTGCCGTCTCTGTCGCCGGAGGGGAACCAGGCCGTGTGGTTCTCCACACAGACAGGGAAGTTATAGTCTTGGAAGCCGCAGCTTTGCTTCAACAACTGCCACACCTTCGACTGGCCAAAGGGCAGAAATTGTTCCGTGATTCCCGTGCCCATGTACATCGGAATGGCCATCACAATAGCCGTCAGCCAAATGGCCACCATCAAAACCATGGGAATGAAGCGTTGTAGAGTTCTGGATGCTGGGAAGAAAATCATGACGTATCGATCTAGACTGATGGCCGCTATACACATGGTTGAGACAAATATATTGACTGCTTGTATCGATGACACCAGTTTGCATGAGACTTCGCCCAAGTTCCAGAAACTCTCGAAAACCCATTTCATTGTGAACGGAACTGTTATGACGCACATGAGAAAATCGGAGGACGCAAGAAGCACTATAAAGTAATTACGTAGCGTTCGCATTTGGGGATTTCGTAGAACGGCCAAAATCACCAAACCATTGCCAAGGGCTCCTGAAATTAGAAAGAGATTGTTGGAGCTTTGTTGTGGACAATGAATAGAATACCTACGCTAGTCTGAGCAAAGCACAATGAATAGAATACGCTAAAATCTGAGCAAAGGACAATGAATAGAATACGCTAAAATCTGAGCAAAAAAGTGTTTAACACTGAGAAGACAACGGGCGCAATTTTACGGTGATAAGTATTTTATTTATTTATTTTATTTATTTTTGTAACGAAATCACGTGTTCTGTTTTGTTTGGTTTCAGCGTTAAATATTTTATTTTTTCGAACTCTAGATTATGAAAGGAAGTACATATCACAAGAGGAGAAATATTACGTGGTACGCGTACGGTTATGGTGTTTAATGACTAGCATGGTTACGGACCTATCGTTTTGGTTTAATTTATGCAAATTAATTCTGGCTTTGTTATAAAGTAGACAGAAACAGTCACGAAACTATAAACTATAACGCTATTACAGTTGCGATTTAAATGCCTTATTGCTTTCCTATGTATGTATCTATAAATATGTTCATGCTATAGATTTTTTAGATAAAGATAAATTTATAGATTTTAGCTATATAGATTTTTAGATCAGAGAAATAAGATATGTTAATACCGAAGATTTAGTATGGATAATGGTAATTAAGATGGTATACCGAGTTAGTTTGGATAATTCAGACTACAGTCACATGACCGTTAAACCGGATTCATGAAATAATTACACCATTTACAACAATGAAATGGTTGTTTTGTAATTTTGCCGGATGAATGGACAAACGAGTGAGCATTTATGAATGGAGTCCGTTTGCATTTGCAGTAAAACTTCGACTTACCCATAACAGAAACAGCAATGTAGAAAAACAGAATTGTCTGTTTGATTTTGGCTTGGCCCACGAAGGGATCGTTCATGCTGTTTAAGATCTTCTCAGCTCTCGTACAATGCGCGGAATAGTCAGATAAATTACTCATTATTATTAGCAATATCCGTCAATCAATCAATCATGGAATAAAAGCTAGTTTTTTCACAGCTAAAACAAAATTTATACGGTTGAATGTGTGATAAAAAGGAAATCAGATTTGCATGACAAAATGTGAAATGTTGATTAGAGGCCGACATGTCTTGACGCTGATAGAATACAGCTTGGATGCTACAACTGCCAGAGCGAACACGTGATTCCAGTAATTTGGCAGAATAAAAGCTTTTAGTCTACTTGATATTTTGACTGGCCTGACGCGGGGTATGTGCAGAAATCAGAACTATGTGGAGTATAAGTAATGTGTTGAAGAGAGACCACGTTAACCATAGAATCAGGAGTATATAATGTCTCACTCTTATAGAAAAAGAGAAATGGTGTCGATTCACGCGTCATTTTTAAGCAGCGCGGTTCGCCTGGTGGTTGGTTACTTGAAAATTGCCTGAAAGTTGCCTTACCCAGTATGTAGGATGCCAAGTTCGCTACACATGTATATCACTGACAGGCTGAAGAGTGTCTCACACATTTTCTATAAGATTTATCAGCTTATTGTAAGAGCCAATGCAATTGCTTGGCATAATTTTAATTAGTAAGTTCTCTTATAATAACAACATTGTTCACGACGTTCAATTTTATGTACAAGTTATTGGACAGTCACAGTCCCCAGATATCTGCATACCTTGACTTTAACTAGTAACTTTTTGGTTGGACTTTAAACTGACATTTTCAGGAGACCTTAATCAGCAAAACATTCCTAGTATGTATTTTAGTTGTTTTTTTTGTTTTTTTATTGAATTTTTATCTAAGCTTTCTAAAACGTTTTTAATTTAACTTTTTATTAGCGTTTTTCTCATCAGAGATGCAGTTTGGGGATATTTTATGTAAATAGATTGTGCACTCAAAAGCTACCTACATAAAGTTTGTAGTGTGATTGAAAATTGTGGTGTGACAAAATATTGTCCTAAAGTAAATGTGATTTGCAACACAAAAAAGCAACTTTGTTTGCAGAGAATGAGCTGCATGTAGTGGGTAATAATTTCCATAAACAATGCAATCCATGTAAATCTATTCGTAAATATTTTTGCACTAAAAAGCACATGTTTACTTTATCAAAAAGTTTTCCATTAAACATCCAACTGAATGTAGTATGTATATACGTAACACTGGACATAGTTAAATGCCACTAAAATATTATAAAGTTTTAACACCTAATGTCAAAAAAGCAATTTTTAATAAACGTTAAAAATTTTAAATATAAATTAACTGATAAGTCACAAAAAGTTACACGTTTGTAGTAATTTTTTAATCTTTTCCTCAAGGTTCAATTACATACATATATATGTAATTATGTCCCTGGCAAGATTACCAATGAAACTATTTCTAGTGGGGTTTTTCGAAGAGTCTAACAATTAGACTCATATGTGCCAGCTGGCGATGGTAAATGTTCGGCAAACATTCAAATTTTTGAATAGTTCAGCTCTGCAGTGCTATATCTCCGGAATATTTTTGTTGAAAAAGCCTTTTACTCGTGTGTACCCAGAACTTTCAACATTTAAGTGGTCTAATAGTGTCTGTTAGTATTAGTTCAACTGCTCTATTCTGAAATATGATCGCTGAAAAGTTTGAAGCACACAAAATAGCAGCTACCAAAAAGGTATCCCTATAGCTATGTATGTACATATCTCCGTTTGGTTCCGTTTCAAGAGAGCCATGGGTAGAGTATTAATCTAGTAAAAGTTTGAACCGGCTACGACCGCTTATGACACTGAAAGATCAATCAAACATGTCTATGACTATTTTATAGGGAGTATTATAACTCATTTTGTAAAGTAATAGAATAACTTGACAATAACTTATTCTGAGTGATGAATAAACGATACTGTCGTATTCAGCAACGATACTGGAAGCCTTTCTCAAAAATATATATGTACCCAAACCCAAATATAACATTATGATTGGTCTTATATGAAATTTCGGAAAAATTGTGAAATGGTTTAAAGAGAACAACAAAAATAGCATTGAATACTTCTAAAACTTGTCTAATGTTCTAGAAACTGTTTAGGTTTGCGGCTTAGCTATCCGAAAGCCGGGATTGTAACCGCTAGTCAGCTGTGCACTCATGGATGCATGTCATTACTAGATCGATACCCCGATCTACTCTGCCGCAGCCAATCACATCCATCCACTTCTCCTACTGCCAATTTCATGCTCAGGTTAATTTTCATATTTTAATTTTTTGTGGTCGATTTAGCCCAAAATAGTTTATAAACATACATAGCGTGATAAAAATTTTGATTTATATACACGTACATACAGCTTACATGTATTTAAATTTTTTGATTTTTATTTCGTTTATTCAGGCTAATGCCCGGTTCATACTCGTCCTTGTCTTTGTCCCTATCCTTTTGTCCTTAAGCAATTCCAAGAAAACTACGTGGCCAAGTGATTAAAATTTTTACACGAAGAAACGCGTCAATTCCTATTTGTATGCAACACATTATAAGAAACTGTTCAGTCATTGCTTCACAATAGCTGACCAAAACTTGTCCTTATCTTTATGTTCTTAAGGACAAGTATGAACCGGGTTTAAGATAGAGTACATAGTTAAATCCTGTAAAGAAATGGCACCTGAAAATAAGTCTAGCAGCCGCCAGCGTCCTAACAAAGTCTCCATGTGCTTAGTCTGTTTCTGGAAACAGTTATCACAGAATTGAACCAAAGGCGTTGGAGCGTATCGTAGCCCAACCTCAACAACAAAACATAACTGACCACCTGTGATCCCCCTTCCTGGCAAACTAACTGGCACTTTAGGAAATTGTAGAAGTCAAAATAAGAGTGAGTCGCCTATGGATTTCCATTAATCACCGACAATGATACACACGGATCTCAATAATTGTTATTGTTTATTAGTGGAATAAACACAAAAAATAAGTAAATTTGATTTGAGTCTGGCCCGGCAAAAACATCTGAGTTCTCTGTTCCATTTTGAAAATTAAGCTTGTAGCGAAGCATTTTTCAAAGCATACGAAAATGTTTTTTACTGGCGCTCAGCATACAATGTGAATTAAGTTAGGAGACAGGGGGTCTGTGCTAGATTGCCTTAGTTTAAGCAGCATATGCGTAATTGAATGGAAAAATTCAGTGGCAAGAGGCTGTAAAAACTGTTTAGAGTTTAGTTCGAACATTTTTGAGTTCGTTATCGGTTGCTACGAAGATATATATTATAGGAAATATCTAGCTTGATAATTAGTTTCAATGTCATTTAATTTTCAATGCAAATTCAGTGCAAAACTTGAAATAAACCCAAACTCTCAACCTTTAAATATGGTATCTGGCTACAAAATTATACCATCACAATAAATAAAAAATGTAAAGTAATGACATGAGAAATATAACAAAATATGATTCAGCGAATCTGATTGGTCCATAGCTACATATGTAGCAAACAGCTTCCTACTTAAACAAGTATTTCCTTGGGAACCAAACCTCAACTGCGAACAAGTCCAGTAGTCCACCTATTTTACTGAACTCAGTAAGTTAAACAGACTGGATAGAAGCAAACTTTCCGCTTAATTGCGCATGTTCAGCGTTCCAGAAATTACTCATAGACTCAGCAAGATTATCCAAGGTACTTTTCCAACGGTTTTTTACATAGCGTAAACTATGTCTTTGAAAGTATGCCTCTGACGTTTACGCCCACGAAAATGTCAGATTATGTCAGTACCATTTTGATAGCTGAAATTTGGGAACAGTTGCTATCTTACTCCATTAATGCGACATTCCTGCTATAGAAGAGATTAGGTTTTTTCAAGTCTGTGCAAAAATTGTTTAAATTGTTGAAACTTCTAAATTTTGACAACTGCCATTTGTAGTTTTTTGTTTGGTTTTTCAACAGGTTATGTTATGTTTTCACATTAAAAATAACTAAAAAAATAATAATACATACCAATTCCATCAGCGATAGGGTTGGATGTGTTATGTTTTGTTTTTTATTAATACTCACTCGGTTTGGAGTAAATCCTTTTAGTATAGCCGTCAGTTTATTAGTAGAGCGCTAACAACTGATTTAGATAAGCTCGTTTCGAATCCCCAACCCAATGTCTGCTGATACAGCCCTTGTTTTTTCGTCTAACTTGGCCTAAATGAACTGACCTAATGACCTAATGACCTAATTGAGTGTTTTGAACCGTGAACCACAACAACACGAGTAAAGGAAATACAACTGTAGCACTAGTTGAACATTTTACAAAGTGATAGCTTTAACTAAAGAATTTACATATTTAATGAACTGTTGTTAAATCTATGAAATAAATCTTAAGTGCAACATCTACTTACTGGCTTAATATTGCAGTCTGCCCTAATGGTTATTGAAAAATAAACAATAATTAAATACAGCTGCACACTTAAGATTTGTTTTGGAAGATATTTATTGGACTTTTAAAATAGTGGCTGCTCATGACACGTAATATATAGTTAATGCATTACTTTTCATAGAAGTTCTTCTTGAGGCTAATGCTGACATTTAAATTGCATATTGGAATAGTAATTATGTAGTAGTTTTGTGTGAGATCGTTTTGGCACTTAAATAGGCATTATGCACATTTTGAGAAAATTCTAGAACACTATAAACCCTCCTTGTTGTGACTTACTGGCCTCTCAAGGTTTGGATGGCAATATGTTCAATAATTAATTAGAAATTGTGTTAGAAAGCAATTAAAGAAAGTGATTGGTTTGCGGAAGTCAAAAAGCATACGAGGATAGAACTGATTCATATGTAAAGATGCTAATGGTTACGTCTGCTCGCCGTAGCATACAAAAAATGAAAAAACACTCAGTCGAGGAGACTTAAAAATACCTGTTTGACACTGCAACCGCATACCCTGGTTAAAAATTACTGTGTTGTGATTGGTTGTGCTGTTGCCGATACAAAGACTCAACTTATTTTTTCCAAATAATTTGACATTAATTTGTCATCAATAACTGTCAGTATATACAATGGTTGATCAGACAAAGTACAACTTGTGTTGTCTAGTTTATTTGTATATACCTAAAAACAGCCAGAATCGGCCATCTATGTATATGCTTAAGTGGATCTAAATGGACGAACGGATCCTATCGTCCTTTCTGATGCATGTTCCAGTGAATTTTTGTTGAGAATATATTATATAGTCTGGAAGTTCAGGAGACAGTAACCCGTGGAACGATTTTTTGTGATAAGCTGTTTGAATCCCCTGAAGAACTTTTTTACTGAAACTGCAACCTCACTGGCAATTACGTCTTTTTCCTTTCTGTTCCACTGTGAGGACTATTCTTAATTAGCACTGGCCAAAAATCCCATCACAACAGGACACGAAAATTACTCTAATTTGCCTTTCTATGTATTATTAGGTATTTCCTGTAGTTTAAATTTAAGTTAACCAGACTTTTGGCTCAGAATATTTTGTGGAGTAACCGTTTGTCTTGAATATGTGCCTACATTAATTTGGGGAAGCAGTAAAAAATAACTCAAGCATTAAGCGATATAATTTTATTAGCTCTCGAAATGTATTCTTTGTGAAACTATCCAAGTTAACCGGAATTCAGTTAACAGTGCTATCTTTCATTGTTGTTCCATTAATTTTAAACTGTAGCTTTAAACGGCCATGAAAACACAGTAGCAAACTTGAAAAAAGTATTGAAGAATAATTTAATGAAACAATTGAATACCTACATTTGCACAATTAAGCACATTTATATATGTATCTCATACACCGCAGATTTTGTTTTAATTAAAACATTTAGATGCCGTTAAATATTCCAAAAAATGTGAAAATTTTTGCAAAAAAAGAAATTTAAACATTTTAATATATTATATACTGTTTAGAATGCGTTTTGACAAGAACTTACAGAAAACTTGATTGAAATGAACGAAACTTACAAAATGAAAAAGAAAAAACTTGAATTAAAGGAACATAAAAAATAATGAAGAACGTGTGAACATCAAGGAGAAATAAGTTATTAAAAATAAGCTTCAGCTTCAGATATTATACAATTAGAAGTGACTGATTCTGGCTTCTAGCGATTACAAGTGACTTCTGTAAATAATATTCTAAAAAATGAGTATATAGTCTGGTTCCAGGATAGCATTACAGAGTCAGTGACAAAATGTTTATCGCCTCAGTTATATGAGATAATTGCCAACGTGTTGTCGTGATGGATTTAAAAATTTATTTACCAACAACTGTGACGTGATTTGTTACTCAGATTTCATAATCACAAAATTTGATTGACGTTTTGCTTGTCACCAGTGTGGATTACAATTGAGACTGTTATTCAGACTCAACTGCAAAATAAGCATTGTTCACAATTATTTGCTAAAAATGGTTAGAATGCTTTGAAATAAGGTCGAGTTAATGACCATGTTTACGTACCTTAGTGGAGTTTATATAAAAGACTCATTTGAGTATTAATACGTTTGTTGACAGTCTATCCACCTGTGGTCGATTATTGCTCGGTAAACGTTTTATTCACTTCAAGTTATGATGGAATGTGTTTTTGAGGTAGCACGTGTCGGAGATTCAATCCTTTTTCAAATTTAAACCCAGTCCAAGTCGAAATTATGTTCAATATAAATTACACTACGATCTTGTGTTTAATTCCAAAAGAACGTTTTAGACCGAGTGTAAAGTCAGATATCTTTTCTGAATCCATTAAGTTTGTGGAAAAAGTTTCCGAGCTTAATAACGTCTAGATAATTTTCCTTTTGCTGCCTGTCCAGCCAGACAAAAAGCAGTCCTGCAAAACAAAAGATCATAACAAAAACATCAACTTCTTAACTAAGTTCACCCGTGGCAACTGTCAAGGTTGTTTCGGCGCTAGTGATGTTAATTGCTCCTCAGGACGACTGCGGTTACGCTCGATTGACTTGAAATAGACCAACTCAAATTCCATGACAGTATTAGCTCAGTTTTGCTAGAGACTTCGTGATATCAAGAAATACTAGTAGGTTTTTCTGTTACAAAACAAAACAGCCTTTGCATATCATCATGTGTATTATGTGAGGAAATGTGTCAATCATTGTGGAATTGCTTTCACAGTAATATGCAACAGAATTATGAATGTGGAAATAACACAGTAGTCTAAAAATAGCATGAAGACTAAGCAAACCTAGCGATGTTTATAATATAGTCTGCTGTTTCTACAGACAACAATATTGTCACTGTCCAAGAAACTGTAATCAGTTCTATCTTCTCTACCCGTTTGTTTGGTAGGCGTAATATTTGTATCTAAACTGTAGTAGATAAATAACTGACTGATTATATTCCCTCGAAAACAGTAACACTGCAGTGTCGAAAATATGGAAAACCTATTTCTAATTACACGAGGTTTAGTTTCGAAATATTCGAGATTGTAGGTATTGTACCTCTTGGTTAACACATTAGATGCTGTTGCGTTTTGTGTCACAAATTATATGGTTTTGAAATCTGTCAAATGACAGATTTACTAAAAATTAATTAAATTAATTAAAAGTATCCGTAAAATATTATATTAGAAAAGTGGAGTAAGGGAAAAATTTTCCTCAAATGAATTCTGGTAAGCAATGCCACTTCTGTAGAAGTTGACAAAAAGAGCATTTGGGCTCAATAATAGCGCAATTGCTTCAAAAATGAAAGGAACATTTGAAAAAAATGGGACACACCTCGGCTTTTTAGCTGTTCTATTCTGCCTAACTAAAATGTTCATTATAATCGGTGTCTTTTGAAGAAGCAATTACTTTGAAAGAAATTTGAAAGCGCTTTTATTATTTGTTGGAAGTTTTTATGTCTGTTGTGAGGAATGAAAGATAAAGCCAAGTGAACAGCTAATTTATCAAGATATTTGTTAATCAACAATAATAGGTTATAGTAAATTAACATAATAATATGTACAACGTCTTTCTTTATGTCTCTACTTGTATGTACATACATACATAGCTTAATCTTTATTTCAGTTGAAAGAAATATTGACAGAATTAAAGACTGTCTTGAACGTAAAGAAAGAAAGAAAGAAACACAGAAAAACAAACCAAACAGACAGTTTTAATTAATTGTCCATCAAAGGAGGACAGCGGCGCTACTAATATTTTTTGCCCGATATTTAGTGGTCGAACACAGCTATGTGCAGATTCGTCTCTTTCTTGTGGTACGAGCTATTCCCAGTATGCCTCTACCACTTTTTACTACAAACCCAATGAGAAGCATTTTTGTGGTTAATTTGGGCCAGGTTTTGAGACTGTTGGTGCGGGTATTTAAGCTGCTAAGCTAACATAGTGTGGCTGAGCAGCAAAAGACAGAAAAATTAAGTGTGAGGGGCTTTTAATGTAATTTTTTCTAAATTCTTGCTACAAGAAGCTTTTAACCTCATTTACTTTGTGCTTGTAGTCTCTCGTAATGTTAAGTTTCTTTTCACAATATGTGATACTAATACGTTATCACTGCCATACTTAAGGACATCTACTGTATATATACAAACGGAGGTGGTATGAGAAAGGCTCCCCCCCCTCAAAAGAAAATGATTCCAGAAAAGTGCGTCTCTGGAAATATAGGGTTGATGGATGAGCAACAACGCCATGGAACTTAAATGGTCGACTGATAGAGATTTAAGTGTCCATGTCCCAGGGGGGGGGGGGGAGTTTTCGAGGTTTACGCCAAAAAGACCCAAAAACTCCAAGCCAAAACATAAGATTTTATCACCTATTCATGTGAGAATTAAAGTTTTACTACTTGTCAAGCAGTTATAGCTACATACATACATATGTATGCTTATTGAAGAAAGTGACTGACCTAGACCTCGTTATCTTTAGAGCCTGCTGCTTCTTATTTTGAATTTGTGTGTAGATCTGGTGCCTGTCCAGAACATGTTGTGGCTGCAGTTGAAGGTAGTTTAATTGGTTGTAATTCGGTGGAATAAGCCAGTTGTTTTGAATAGGATGGAATAGGGCAGACAGTTTGCGGTATTTATCGACATCTGGCAGCGTCTCAAAATCAGGGCGTTCCATTTGCTAATTATGATTGACAGATTAAAAGCCTTTCGATTTACATATGTAAAACAGGTTGTTCTAATTTTACCCAATAATTTACTTTATAAGCAGCATGGATTAAGTATTATTTTTTACTTTTAGCATACTTTTTAGAGGCGGCTTAATTTGATCCGTTTTCTAAAAAAATAACAGAGTCGTAAGGGATCATTTTATTAGTGGAAAAGCTGTTAAAATGAAACCAGTCTATTGTGATGTGAAACGAAAAAATCAACTTGCAGTTTGTTCTTTTATAATTTGTCGGTTAAAATTTATTTTTCTGCGAACCAAATTTTGCAAATGCACAGAAAGTTTCGAAACATAAAAACTGAAAACTGTAGCCAATTCATTCCGAGAGGAAACTAAATTTTTGCTCCAAACACTGAAATTATGGCAAAAATACATACATAAGATTACATACAATCAAAAGATACTTTTACTTTTCCCAAACTATCCAGACCATATCCAGACTCAAATTTCATTGATAAAAATATATTCCTAACAAAGCTAATTTGTGCTGTTCAAGTTTTTTACGGTCTATTAGATAAATTTAGAATCTGAATGTTTTCTACAAACGTCATGAGTTTTACCTACGTCAGGAATTTTTTTCAAGTGTTTGTGAAGAATATTTTCGTCCTATACAAAGCAATTAGCATTCCCGAAATTGGACTCCAAGTCTCGAAGATTCCCGAAATTGAGTAGAAGTTTTTATGTTTTCGTACCAGAGATTGTGAAGTTTAGGGGTTTTATCCAAAATTGGATTTATCGGATTAGATTTAACTTCATTTCGTCAATAACGCAGCGTCAGTTACACATAATTTATTGAAACTTGGCACACACCGAGGTACCGCACGTGAGCCACGTGGGGCACAATTTCAACCGTCTATTTTCATTTTGTGCTGCGCTATTAGCAAAATTAATTTAAATCTAATCCGTTAAATCCAATTTTGGTTAAGGCCCCTAATGCTTCATCAGTCCTAAAGTCTGACTGAAATATGTATGTGATAGATCCTGACACATATGTATGTACATAGCAAAACATGTGATTTCAGCACCAAAAGTATACTAATTTCCGGAACTAAGAGTGAGTAGTCGAAAAATTACAAAAAAGCATTCGTTTATCTCAGGGTTCAGCAATTTTTGATCAGACTTTAGTACGCTGATTGCCAAGCCAGCCGGCCAGCTACCAATTATTACCCCTCTTGAACAGTTTATGCATTATAGCAACAGCTAGAGTAGCAAGAGTCTTATAGAATAGTTAGACACTATTATGTATTCTTGATTATAGATATTTGTATTTTTGTTGTACATACCTACTACTTCTGACAACTACGCGAGCATACGGCTGTAAGCTTGAATCGACCTGTATCAAATGTTTGCCAGTTCTTTATCGACCACGGCGTAATATGGTGGATTGTGGAATGAACTTTTGATCTCGGCAAAAATCAGTTACAGTTAAGCAGTTTCAATATTGTGGATAGCCTACTGGAATTATGTCTGCGCACTAGTGACACTGCAAAAAAGAAAATTAATTAGTTTTATTCCCATTAAGGACATAACCGCAAACTGTATTTTTCGGGCTAAACTGCAAGGCTGTCAAGGGAGCTAATTATAGCGCTGAGAAAGTATCTAGTCTGTGGGCAGATGTACATACATACAGTTCCGACCACAACCAAAGAGCGATAACATCGGTCGAGTTGAGAGTAAATAATTAGGATACATATATTGTGTTAGGTACTTTGAAAAATGACAAACCTGGAAGAACTGAATTAGATGGAGTGTTTGGTGTAGTGACGTAATTGGAGAGCGCTAACGCATAGGTGTTAATTGAACTACATACCTATTACACTTTGCTCCTATGGCAGAAATAATCATTAAGAGCAGAGAAATGACAATTTAACGTCTTTTGCTGAGGTATTGTTCGTTAATCCTGCATGAAAAATTCATTGGGAATTTTGGTCTTATTGAATATGTATTTCATCTATTCAAACTTTCCTATGTATTATGTACAAAATATGTTCTATGAAGCGAAGTCATGTACAAACTATGTGTCACAAAAATTGGATGCCATTTTTGTGTTGAAAAAAAGAGGATATATACCCCAAGTTAGAAAGAAGAAAGTGGGGCGCCGGGAATCGACTTTGACCACTCCCGTCGACGTCGAGAATGCTAACCAAACCACTACACCATAGCCCTAAGTCTTGTAGGTCCGTCAACAATATTCTCTATGACCATCAGGGGCCGTATTCTCAAAACTACCTGCAGGTAAACACAGTTAGGCTAACTTTACCCACAGGTAATTTTGAGAATACGGCTCCAGGGTGTTGTCAGAGGCAAGTATGAATGAACGTGGCTTAGACTACCTACGTGGTACCTACTGTAGTTATCGTCATATTTTTTGTTATTTTATCATGTTTTCGCCAACTATTTATGCAAGACCTAGCGGCCCCCTTAACAAGACTGTGGAGGTTTAGCTTCAAGGAATGACATCTAAAGATGCCTTTTTTATCGCACATAAATCTTCATAAATCTTCATGGTTTCTAGTGCGTACAACATGTAAGATATTCGCATGCTTTTAGCGAAGCTTTCTGAAATTCATTATTTTCCAAACACTTCCAAAGGAACGCTCCTTTTGTTTTCACAAATCCCAGCGTGTAAATTCCAGTGAGAATACATAAGTAACTGACAAACCTAATTTAGACCCAAAGAGCTTAAAGAAATGCTTCTGTGGTTTAATAATCCCTCATCATGATCTCATTCCACACGGAAGGACATAAGCCCCACTGACGTCTGATGTTCAAAAGAGGAAGCGAACACATAGGCCGTGTTTTTAACTATGCTGATGCATACCTTACTACTGCACAGTAAGAAACAGTAAAAAAACAATACAAGCGCAGGTAAAAACAGCACTATAACACACACTATGTAGTCAACCCAAGACAAACCGACTGTCCATTTGTAAGGCATCGTGCCGTCGTGTATTTTTTAAGAGAGTTCGAATGACAGATAACCGAACAACGCAGCAATGTGATGTATGTTGCTTCAATGGAGCGGCTAGTCGGTTGGATAACAAAGTTGTGATGACTACTTAATCATAATCAATCAGGGACTGGGGCGACTAGCTGAACTGCCGCAGCCAAAGGCACACCACGTTAGGCCCGGTTCACACAGACGTAACTTTTTACTTTTGACTTTTTACTTTTTACTTTTTACTTTTTACTTTTTACTTTTTAGTTTTGCAAAAGTGTTCACACAGGCTTACTTTTTACTTAAGGAAGATCACATTCAATTGGCTGTCTTTAGCGCACTTGTATGTCAAAAAGCAAATCTAACTAATAAAAAAAGTGAAGCTCAATAGGCGGAGCTTCTGTTAGAGCATTCTGATTGGCTAGATTGCAAACGTAAAAGGTAAAAAGTAGAACGCGTTTCTACTTTTACTTTTGGCCAAAAGTAAAAAGTAAAAAGTACGTTCTGTATGAACCGAAATGTTTACTTTTGGGCCAAAAGTAAAACGTAAAAAGTAAAAAGTATGTCTGTTGGAACCGGCCCTTACTGTCACAGGTTCAACCATAATCGGGATTGGGAATTAGGCAGCGGATTAGATATAAAGTTAATTAGCTAAAACTGTATGGTCACTGTCACCTAATGTAAACATTGCTTCTTGTCACACTGAAACGTGATTCATTCATACATTATTTAGCTAAAACTGTATGGTCACTGTCACCTAATGTAAACAATGCTTCTTGTCACACTGAAACGTGATTCATTCATACATTATTTAGCTCACATTATTTACATACATAGCTACTTTAAGTATGTGTTTTTCACTCCGTTTTAAATGTTTTAAACGACGGCCGACTAAATACTGATATCTTCTAGAACCTACTCAATAAATCTCGCTTGATCTAATTTGACAGCTCAATAAAGTTGTAAATATGTAGTAATTTCAGCGTCACCTCAACTGTAGTGCTACCAAAGGCGACATGTTCATTGTGGTATGTATGTAGTGCCATGGGTGAACGGCTTGTAACATGCCAACACAAGTGTGCACATCTTGCGTATAGTCATTGTCAAGTTAACTAGAGATAGAAGTTTCTGTTAGCAAAATCACCATTTATTTTCTGTCAGTAGCTATGTTAAGGACACTAAATAATGCATCCACAGCCGCTTTCACTCGAAAACAACTACCCCTCCCTACATTTCCAGAATTAGTCAACTAAAAAGCAAATATCTACATAGGTTGTTGAAAAATGGTGTGAAGAATCGCTGAAGGAAATACCTACATGCATGATGTTCTAAATACAGTCGTTTTCAAATGAAAATGGATTTGCCCGACGCCATTTCATCATCCGACGCGTCGGATTGCAGCATCCGTCGCGTCGGATGACATCATCCGACGGGCCTGGCTGGGCGTCGGATTGCATCATAAAGTTAGAAATTGGAGAGCTTGCAGGAACAAAGTTAGAAATTGGAGAGCTTGCAGGAACAATTTATGAGGGTGACTCCTCAACGAGTTATGCGAAATTATTTATAATTTATTTTTATATGTTGATTAATAGATAATTACTTGAAATATAAGGTAATTTTACCTACTGGATTCTGATTTTTATTAAAGAAGCTAAACAATAAAAAAGGTAATATTCATAAATTGCACTGAAGCAGCCACCCCTAGTCAAAACTTTAGGCCTGAACTTTGGCAGCTAATTAATTACTGGCTGGCAAAACTCTAGGCGTCGGATTGCATAACCAAGGGCGTCGGATGACATCACCCGACGCGTCGGATGACATCATCCGACGCGTCCGATTTCATCACTAGAATCCATTTTCATTTGAATCCGACTGTAGGTGTAATGGATAAAGGCAATCTTAGCAATTTTACCCTATGGCACATTATGTTTTGTAGCAAGCCACAAACAGGTTGGTTAGCAAGTAGACATTGTCGCTTTCATAAATACGTCTCCACATACATATTTGCTTTCTAAAACAAATGTTCCCAAAAGTATGCATGTTCTCCACTTCCAAGCTGTGACGTGGAAATGCACTTAACAAATTAGCATTTTGGTGATCTTGGTGTGCAAACAGTTACAGTGACATTAGATTAGAGCATCAGTACCTTTTTGTAGGCAGATCTAACGATTCCGTAACTAAAGCACGGCTCATTCGTATCCTAAAAGACATTGGAACAAGCACAGGAACTTAAATTATGTTAATTCTTAAAAACTATTGCAGTTTTTTCGGCAAACGTTTTGCATACTAACTGGACGTGATCTCAACATTGAAAAATTATCTTATTTGGCCACGCAGACAGTATCTTTGGAATTATATAGAAATGAAACACCAGGGTCGAAATAGGATGAGCATACCTACATACATTGTGTTTAAAGGTCTTGTAAAGCTTGCAGAACAACGGGGACAATTCCCCCACAAATATTCCCCCACAAATGGGGACAAGTGTTTCCCTCACCCCACTTCACTTCCTGGACTAGCTTTTATATTCATCAAACATGTTTGAGCCATTCAGCTTAGCGCGATTGCCCCAGACTTGAAACTGTAGACTGTGACAAAATTGGCCACTGAAAAACAAGTTTGCCTGCCGCTCTTGATGTGAGTCAGCTCATTTTTGTTTCAGGCGCACGCAAGCCTGTCCGTCACGCCTCTACAGTGCCGAGCATTATGTGGAAGAGTTGCTGGAGCAGCCAGAGGAAAGGAAGATTACTGTTTTCCTCGTCGGAAAGGACGGCAATCAATATGGTAACCAAAAAACAACCCTGTTTCACAATCTGTATAACCATGCACAATCTCTATGGAAAATGGTAAATTATGTTCTCCCTAAAATTTTTGATTAAAGAAAAAAAGAGCTGAAAATTCGTAGAATTAGAATTTTTTGTCCATATAATTCACGCTTCAGTATATCTTGAAAAATTTTATAACGAGCTTGAATTCAATCGTCAAAATTTAGATCGCGATAATTTTTTTTGCGTATATTCGACTTGACAGACGACTACTTAGTGGGAATTAGGATCTATGTATGAGAAGGATAGACTCTGGCTAACACAATTATATGACACGTAATATGTGTATAAGAAATAAGACATGAGAGTTGCAGTCAGCAACATAATCCTAATGTTACAGTTGTAACGTGCTTAAGTAACCCTATCATTGAATGATGATCAACAAACAGTAGCATGGCATATTGCATCGCTAAGTACATACATTTTAGCAAATATACTACGTATTACAATTACTATTCTGAGTGAAGACTTTGCAAACTTATAATTTGTTTTAAAGTTGTATTAGTCAGAAAAGGACGCGTTTATTTTGATTTTAACAACTTAATTAAAAGCTTTCCAAAACTTGTATAATAATAGACCTATTCCGTGTTCAATATAACTTTTGATAAAACTTTAAAAACTATTAAAACACAGTAATAAATAAACTTGTTTGTTTTTTGCGAACTATATGAAGACATAAAGAAAGGAACAGACATAGAACTAAAGTCCATTCATCTGCAACATCGTTAAATAAGACTTAGGGCCTTTTTCTAAAATGGACTTAACTGGACTTGACTTAACTGGACTTAATTAAGTCCGGAATTTTGGAATGCAAAATCGGACTTAACTGGACTTAAGGGGGTAGTGTCGCGAAAGCAGTTTTGCTCATAGGCTGTGAAAATAGAACTTTTTGTTTTGAAGTAGTACATGCAATGAGAAGCTAGTCCAACGCTGTATGGTATCAAATAACTACTGCCAGACATCACACTATCAATATTGACAAATATATTGGACCAATCGTCATTAGTAAGCCAGACATCACACAATAGGGACATAAAAGTTCGAAAAATCAAGCCAGATATCAGATTGGCCAGCTTGTGAAGTACACATCATGTGTGGACGCGCAATTTTTTGCGACAAATAAGAAAAAAGAAAATTGAAGGTTCGTTTTTCTTCTGATTTGAAAATAAGCGTCTAGATTTTCCACAATTTATTATTATTGCTGTTACTATTTTACAGTTTAAGTACACCTTCACAGTTCAAACTAGTATTACTCCACAGCCGCTACAGTAATCTGCACTAAATTTTGTGTGCATAAACTACAACATATGTGCTATTAGTTTGTGTAAAAAAACTAAACAGAAAAATTGATAAATGTGACTAAAAAATGGAATGTGATTAGGTTTTTTTTCGTCATTTTTCCGACTTTGAGACATTATTGCAAACTATATGCTGCACCAATTTTGCTGAAACTTGGCAAAATAATTTGTCTTTTGGTAGATTTTTAAAATATAGAAAGAACAATTTCTAACATTTTACTGAACAAGTTTTACAGTCGCGCAAAATCGACTGCTTTCGCGACACTACCCCCTTAAGTGGACTTAACGCTGCCAGTGGACTTAATTAAGTCCAGTCGCATTTCTAAAATATCACCGGACTTACATTTAAGTCCGATCGCATTCCAAAAATAACAGTGGACTTAAGTTGCCGCTGGACTTATTTAAGTCCGATTTAACTTTTGCACGTTTCTAAAATGGACTTAATTAAGTCCACTTAAGTCCGCGGACTCAAATTTACACGTATTTGGGAGAATTTTAAGTCCGCGTAACTTTTCGCGGACTTAACGGATTAAAGTGCTTGATAGCTCTTACATAATCGTTTATAACTTTTAACATACTGAACCGATTTAGATGATCTATGTGTCAAATGATAGCTAAATAAATGGGCTTTTTGATGACATACTTTTTAAGTTTTTTTATGTTTTAAGTTGCGATATGGCCGATAATTAGTCTTTTTCAGTCGATTACTGGCATTTTTATGGAACGTATGATGTTTCTTTTTGGCTGAAATTTCAAGTTTGGAGCTGATAACCGTTGTAGGACTGAATTTTAAAGTTTGTAATAACGTAATTTTCTTATAAAGCTTAAAAATTTTGTACCACTAACGAGTGTAGTAAATGTGGGTTTTCAGACTTACGCTTTGTCAAATATGGTTGAAAATAATCCAGATAAGACTATAGTGACACATAAATCCTGCTGAAAAATAATACGACGCAGAAATTACTTGGTGTCGAGCAGTCATTAGTTGACCAAATTTGTTGTCCTATAGTGTTTCTTGTTATGGGCACTTTTGTTGTTTCTGATTGGCCGGGTGTTATTGATTACTCGCATACATGTACACGGGGTCTCGGTCTGGGGGGGGGCTGGTCCCGAAATTTTCGACATTTTAGGGGGGGCTGGTCCCAATTTTTTGTCCAAAAAACGCAAAAATTTCTAGTTTTTGCCTAAAAGTGGGAAATTTTTTGCGAAATTCTGAGTTTTTTAGCGATTTTTTCGCTCTTTGCTCATTTTTTAAGCATTTTAGGGCGATCTGAGGCAATTCTGAAGTTTCAAGGAGGGGGGGCTTGTCCTGACGGCTCAAATCTGAAGGGGGGCTTGTCCCGGAATTTCAAATCTGGGGGGGGTGGCTTGCCCCCCCCCAGACCTCCCCATGTACATCTGTGATTACTCGTCTTCATCACGTGGTCCAGGTTTGTCATTTTTAGCCAATGACATTTGAGTCTTCACTATGTCTCGACCAGAGTGCCGCATCATCTTATATGTGCGTCTGCATTTGCGAAAACAACATAATAGTTTGTTTTTGCATGTGTGAAGTTGATCAAGAATTAACAAAAAGTAAAAGTAAAGTAAAGTCCTTGTCCCTGTCTTTATATATGGGTGATTAATTCATACTCCTTGAGGACAGAGGAACAGTCTGTTACACGTGAAATAATGCACAAACTCGATTGGATTAACTGCGTTTCGTTGAAAATAACTTAAAAGTATATTAATCGCATTTACTAATCAAAGTAAAACTGAAATTAAAATAGCTCAGAACGGGATTCGATCCGTGGTTGCCCGATTGAAAAGCAAAAAGCTTACCATATAGACTACCAGAGGACTCTAAAAGCCGTCGTAAAAGTGCTTTATATACTTGTAGAAATTATTAGGGATTCAGAAGTTTTTAACATTTCAAATTTTCACGCAAAAAAATGCTCAGAAACACATTTTCAATTACGCAACACAAACTAGCAGTTTTTTCCACTAGTCGGCCTGCAACTGTCTGATTGGCTGTTCTTGGTGTCACATGTAATATGCCTCAATTTGATTGGCTGACATACGTAAGACTGCTTCAGAACTGTCCCAAAGATGCATGAGTGAAAGTACATATGAATTAATCGCAGGTTAAGAACAGTATCGAAGACTTTGCAAGTCTAAATCAATCTGAGGCCAATGACGAACCACAAGACCATACTAAACACAGAAACAGCCCTTAAACGCGGGCATACAACAGCCTTAAACGAAAATTTTTGTTTTAGAATGGTACAATACAGTTGTCACAACTTTTTAAAGTCGTTCAGGATGTAATTTTAAAAAATAAAAGCATAAAAAATTTTAACATTTACATGGCTGAAAAGCGCAATTTGTGAGCTTTCGAATGACGTATTACACATGCAGAACGGTAAAACTAGTCGAAAGTTATAAACATAAACTCGTAATCCACACAGAGTCTTAAAAGCCGAAGTTATTTTAGGAATGAAATCGGACTTAATTAAGTCGGACTTAATCGAGTCGGACTTAATTAAGTCTGCGTTCCAAAATTACTGGACTTAAGTGGACTTAATTAAGTCCGCTGCAAATTTAAGTCCACTTAAGTCCGACTTAACTGGACTTAAACTTGCAGCGGACTTAATTAAGTCCACTTAAATCCGGTATTTTTGGAATGCGTTTAAGTCCACTTAAGTCCGCTGGTTTAAGTCCAGTTAAGTCAAGTCCAGTTAAGTCCATTTTAGAAAAAGGCCCTTAGCCTTAGACTTTTTTTAAAACTCCCAAAAATTTAATGCTTATTTCCGGGAATTGTTTGCCGGCAGTCAATTTTACGAGCTTCGTATAACAGTGGAGTGTTTTTTAAAGTTTATGTATATATTTGTTTTTTCGTGCCATTGTGGACTATTTGCACGCTGACTAACTCCCTGATGAAAAACGAACGAGCTTGAAAATTAACACATTTTCCAGGCCGCAGTGAAATCTGCCAACAAAACAGACCAGAGCGGAAGTTGAAAAATAATTATTTTCTCACTGGAGAATAATATTGAATCCGTGAAAACAAAATAACAAAATCATCACATTGTGTCAGAATTTGATAGACGTTGATTTAGACAATTTCAAAATAGGCCGTAGGCAAAACAGGATTTAACGTGGTAATGTAGTATATTACGATTTCGACAATTATTACATTTGATTTTGGTGAAGACTCTCTTAAAAGGACTTGCAGATTTGTAACAAAATTGCTGAAAAAATTCACTAATATTTTAATAAGCAAATAAAAATTCGTACTAAATTTCACAATGGCTAACAGGTATGAACTAACGTAGGAATCTTATTGTAGGAAATTAAGAAAATCCAACTTCACAATTTAGTCTGATTTTTCATTTTTTGAAATGTGAACTTGATACTTTGTTAATTTTTTCGTGGCGTCTTCTGTCTGTCTACCCTTTGCACTATAGACGAAACTCCGAAATAAGGCCAGTACACAGACTGTGGAGGAGTTCATCTATGTTATATAATTTGAATAATTATACGAGTTGCAGAGTTTATTACAGGTTATAACAGACGCAGCTATCTATTAGGAAAGAAAAATATCAAAGTTTAGAAATGTAAGTAAGCACTGTTCCTCGTTTTACTAAATTGGGCTTGGCCTTGTTGAGTGTTTTTATAATAAACCAGCAAGGTAAGAATGAGATGAATTAAACGCCAAAAGAACTAAATAATGAAGCGAGACCTGATAATGGAGAATACTATGTATGACACTACTCTTTTACGGCTAATTTGACAACATGATGCTCCTAATAGAGCCATACGTTTACCCATACCAAGAGTACATAATAGGAAGAGTATGACACTCTTCCTATTATGCCTACGGGCGTGCGTCCAATGCGCAGCGCGAAATAGCCCGTTTATGTACGGTTTTGAGGGGGGGGGGGGTACCCCCCCCTCAACTGAAGACCCCGTGCTCAACTGAGGGGGGGGTACCCCCCCTCAACTCAGTACCCCGTCTTCAGTTGAGGGGGGGTACCCCCCCTCATTTCAAGACACTGACAAGGACTTTTGTTGATGTGCTGAAATGAGGGGGGGGGGTACCCCCCTCAACTGAAGACGGGGTACTGAGTTGAGGGGGGGGTACCCCCCCCTCAGTTGAGCACGGGCTATCGAACTGAGTAGGGGGTACCCCCCCCTCAGTTGAGTACGGGGTCTTCAGTTGAGGGGGGGGTGCCCCCCCTCCTCAAAACCGTACATAAACGGGCTATTTCGCGCTGCGCATTGGACGCACGCCCGCAGGCATAATAGGAAGAGTGTCATAATCTTCCTATTATGTACTCTTGCCCATACATATAGGAGGGGACGCGAGGGAAGACCCCCCCAAATTCGGTTTCGGGAGAGGGAGGGTTGGTCCCGCGGCCCGCCAGGGGGAAAAGAGGGGGAGAGTCCCGGCGGGAGTAAAATTTTGGGCAAAATTTGAAAACATCGGCATTTTTTTGTGAAATTTAAGTGATTTTTACCAAAATTTTGCCAAAAACTGTTGAAATTGGCGTTTCGAAAAAGAAATTTTTCGAATTAATTGCGTCACGTTTGGGAGGAGAAGGGGTCAAAAATGAGTTGCTGCAGAGGAGGGGATCTCACCAAGGGGGGAGGGGTTCCCAAAATTTTGGTGCTGTTGCATGTATGCGTTTAACTTGAATCAATTGCTAGTAACTGTCATCTGCTACATCTGTCATAGATGAATGATGAAAATAAAAAGTAAGACTTCAGTAGAATCAATACACAAAAAAAATTAAACAAAATTAATGTAGAGACTAGAGAATGCGTAAAACGCAGAAGTTTGAAAAACAGAACACTTTTTAGGCTTTATCAACAAAGCTGAAGCCCGGCTTTTGGCTCGGAATGAAGACCTACGCCTAGTGCGTCTGAAGAAGGCCTACAAAATGCACAGCCCTGGCGAGGGGGAGAACGAGATCAGAGTGCCCGTGTTCCAACTGATGACTGGCGCCCAATTGGCGGAGCACAGGCAGTCCATGCACGCAGCAGAGAAAGTCAGCAAATTGACCAAACGGGGCCCTGAGAAACAGTGGAGGTAAATAGTACATATGGTTGCAAATTATTCCAGGTTGACCAAATATGTAGGCAGAATGCATAAAGGCAGTTTTACGTTAAAACCAGTCTAAGGCGTTCTGTTTCAGTAATTCAGCATTACTTATATATATATATATATATATATATATATATATATATATATATATATATATATATATATATATATATATATATATATATATATATATATATAAGTAATGCTGAATTACATTTATAGAACTCTTTATAATAATAAAAAATATATAAATTGCATTATAACAAATCTCCCTCACGTCACGGGGTTTAATAGACCGAGAGAATAAATAATAATAATAATAAACAACAACAGTCACGCGGTTGAATGCATTACTGGAATTACCTAGGCTTTATCGTGGTCTAAGTCCTTTTTAGTGCAGAGATTTATCAAGAAAAACAGTTTTAGTTTAGCATGATGATATGTATACGTAATAAATGCTCGTAGTGTCTAACAGACGTTTAAATCTGCCTGAGCAATCTCTTTAATTTAGTTGTCCTCATTACTTTTCTGGATCTTACTACTTAATTCTGCTTAAAATTCAATAAGTACGAATAATTATTGCTGGTACAATGTGCCTACTTATCAACAGAAAAATGGCTGATACTGTTAAGTACTGAAAGTTATGATTGCTTGCTATCAATTACTTAGTAATTAGTGTTAATTAGTTATTGTTATTAACGTAAGTCAAATGCAGTTGACTTTTTTGTCTTTATATTGCTTTTTTAGGAGCTTTTATCATTATTATAGCTCAACTTGAGTCGACAAGATTATTACATCTATTCTTAATTCAAGATATTGATTATTTGTGGGCTACTAATTGAGTTACGTAAGATGCTGTAATCTGATTTGAATCTGTTGCTGAGAGCATCAAACTGGCTTATATCATCAAGATTAGCGTAGGCAAAAGCTATTCGTCAAAACCCAAAGCGTGGGGGTGGTGTATATACGTGGGCAGCAGACGAATTCTGGGGGGTGAGCCACTGGAGGGGGTGCGCAGCAACTTTCCCGTGGCCATTTTTGCTTCGTGAGCCACGGATTTGTGCTTGTGAGCTACCTTCGAAACATTCGGGGGGGGGGGGGGGTAAGCACCTATCTGGGATAGGTAAGGATTCCCGCTGGGGGTTAAACCCCCCCCAAACCCGTCACGCCCGTGCATGGTGGTGTACTCTGATTGAATTGCTAAACGTGACAAAACAATACAATTGTTTTGATGTGGTTATCTAATTTATTTAAGTAGTGGGGAGGTCAAAAACGAATTATTTGGGTAGATAGTTTTGTATTTTGGAATCAAGACTCAAACTGAAAACTATGTCGTTTGGATGCAGTGTTGATGTATCGATCCCCTAGCTCTTCCAATGTGAAGGTTATACCGATCTTAAATCCTAAAGGTGGGATTTATAAAATAAATCTATCCCCAATTGATTGGATATAATTGTTGCTTCTAAGAGTCTATTTATACTTACTGCCGTATGTCCGTTCAGTATGGAAAATGCACAAAAATCACGTCACAATCAATGCGTGCTATACTTAGATAGCTTTCCCAACCGACTATAGTCCTCTTATGATTGAAATAGTGTTTTCCAAAAATCACATCCATTTATGGTATGCTAACGCCGCCAAGCTATGTGATCAACTTCAGAATTAGTCTTTAGAGATAAACCCAACTGTAGCCCAGATAAAGCACATTTGACAATGAAGTTTTTTGTTGCCACAAGGACTTTAAAAGTTTTTTAATTAATCTGATTGTCATCTGGGGTGTGCAGGTTAAATCCTAGACTAGCAGCTACTAAAAGGCTTCGCGTCTCGCAGCTATAATTAATTTTATGAAAAATTCAAGGCTATATTAATTCCAGCATCAAAAAGTGTTCCTGTTGCCTGCAGATCCCAACTAAAACCACTTTATCTCCCGAAGCTGTGTCTGTCTGTAATGAATAAAAATGTCACAGTTTATTCGGACTGGATTTTAAAAGAGCTTACGACTAATTAACAACAGTACATATGTACAATAGCTTGAAAAATTGTTCTATGAATTCTGCATAATGCGACCAGTTTAACATCTCTGCATATTCTGTGAGCTATGGTAAAAGTTTACGGCTCGCTGATATGCAAATAAGGCTTGAACGACCTCCTTATATTTATACTAGTAAAGCCCGGTTCATACTCCTCCTTGTCCATGTCTCTATCGTTTTGTCCCCAAGCGATTATAAGAAAACTGCCTGGCCAAATAAGCCAACTGTTCGCATGAATAAGTTGCGGTCACTTGCAGATCGTAAGCACAAAATTTGCCATAACGTTTTTCCTTCTTTACAGCACCTGGCCCAAAGTTGTCCTTGTCCCTGTCCTTGCGTCGTTAAGGACAAGTATGCACCGGGTTTAAGAGCACATTATGGGATACATAACACAGAACAGTACATTCGGCCGGTGTACAATGGTTCTACCAAAACACCTATGACAGTCTAACTAAAAAAACATTATGGTGAAAGTACCTGGCAGCACGGCAGTTGAACATTAGTGTTCCAATAAAAAACCAAAAGTCGACCCTACCAGAAGAAGAAAGCTCGCAACAAACGCTATCGCCTAGCCGTTCATATGTACATAGCTGTATATAAGTTTAATACGGAAGTTAAGTTCTATAATCCGGTAAAACAATGGACTGATAGGACCATACATGGGCTTGGGAGGGGGGTTGGGGGGTTTTCACTCCCCCAAACGTGGGAAAAGTTGCTGCGCACCCCCCTTAGTCGGCAAAGTTGATTTATCTAGCAGGACTGCAGCGCATAAACCTCGACATCAACATCCAGTGCACGAACAGTCATCAACGAACACATCAACAGTGCAACTGGCACCAACATCAACCTCCAGTTAAAACAGCTATTCCTCAGTGTTTAACGAAATCTCAATCACTACGCTAATCCTCGTTGGTACAGCGGACGTAAACTTATGTAATGAATTTAAAGCTGAGCTTAATCCGTTGAAGCTAATAACTCAGCTAAACCGATTTGGTTACCCTAGACCACGTCAAAACAGGGCTTGACTCTAACCATTATTGACGAGTAAAAACAAATCGCTACAGTCCAGGGGAAAAATATCGCCTTACCATTGGCTAATACCTCTGTTACGGCTGCAATCAGATTCAGTTTATTGGGAGCAAAGCTGCGATAAAAGACTGCCGACGCGATTTGTCTGTCACAAGAACAGTTGCTCCCTGTAAAAACGCCGGAATTAACAACCTCTAGAGATGCAATTAATGCTGTACACGAATCTGACTCAATAACATAACATGTGAAATAGTGCTGATCTGATTAATTGCAGTGAGAATACCACCTGAGACGTTCCTTCCTACCGGGATGTTTTAAACGGTAATAAATAGCTTTTGAAACTTCGTATGCAAAATTGCCATTTGTCCACTGCGTTAATTTGGTCTCTATGGCTTATGATTCCTATGTCTATCAAGCCTTAATTCACTTTTTGTAGCACTCGGTAAAAGCAATGCAATCAATGTTTTGGTAAGTTGGCTTGCTGAACGAGCATTCGGCAGAGCCCTATCCGATATCCCCTGCCCGTTGATTCTGCAGTGATATGACTGTCTTCCAATATAACAATTTGTAAATCGCAAAACACAGCCATTCCTAGTTAAAATTCCAACAACAATAATAAATCCAATTAACTCTGACCACATGTTTGTTAGATATGTGCTATTCGGAAGTTTGTGATAAATTTTAATGAGGTGGTTTGCCTGTTAGCTTAATTATTATTACATGTTACTTACTTTTTTTACCAGTTTATCAAAAATGCATTAGCAAATGTTGAAAAACTAACTCGTCTCGCTATCTAGATAATAGTGATTTTTTCAAATTTTTACGATACAATTTGGATGAAATAGAGTAGTATTTTTAGGTTATCGAGCACGATTGATGAAAACTTATTCTCTCGAAAACTGAAGCAGGCTCAGCAATGGATTGACCGCAGATCAACCGTCAGGGTCATCATGGAAATCACGCCAGGCACCCATGACAGATCCGTCAGTCAAATTACTGTGTCTTAGTATACTATCACTGGCTTGCATCAAAATAGAATAGCTCGAGAAGAGAAAGAGTCAAGATTAGCTGATCTCGTTCAACCCAAAAAACGTATTCATTAGATTTGTTTTCACTGTTTCCTCGATAATAAGTCCACATTAACTATTTACCATACATTGAATATAATTTTTGAAAATTGTTAAGAAAAAAAGATAATGAACAGCACTCGAGAATAGCAAAAGAATAAGAATAGCTCGAGAATAAGGTAAGGTTATGCAAGTGGCCGTATAATTAAAAATAGTTTCAGTATATGATACTAAAACGAAATTCAATTGGCTGTACTATGTATGACCAGTATAACTGAGTCTAATTAACTAAACTAGACAGCATGAGCATAATTCCAATTTATAGGGTCGTGGAGGAACTTATTGCAGACGACAGCAGGCCAATTTAGCATTTGTTTTAGCAGAAGCTGTGCGAACGGATTGAAGAATTTGTTGGGGCGTCTGCTCGAATCACGGACGTCATCGTGCAGGATCGGCGAAGAATGTTCAGGCTGGAACCCAACATCAACGCCACCGAAGCCAACACACAAAGTTCCACAAACGCAGCCCCATGAATCCAACAGCTTACAGTTACATCCATCCAACAGTTTACAGTTACATCCAACAGTTTTATTTGTTGAAATCGTTTGGTGACTAACTGTTGTAGTTTGTGTGTCTGCTGTTCAGTTTACAGTAAAATATTTTTCCGACCCTTGTTTTACTCCGATTTATAAGTCACCTGCGGTTGCTTCTGCAACCACAGTTGCTGCTCATTCAAACCAGATTAAATTTTTTGTTCACATTTTAAAATTTTCCCATCCGCGAAGCCACAAATAGAGTTCTGCCACTATTTTCAGGGCCGGGCCGTGCCTAGTAGCGTTCTGTCCGGCCCGTGGCCCGCGGGCTGTCATAGGCCCGCCGGGCTGGCTCATGCCCGTCGAGCCGTCACGTGCTGCTTTGCTGTCTGCCGGGTCCTGAAGCCTGACATAAACCCAACTGACCCTTGCGGGCAACAGTTTGGCCCATCGATCGTGTGCGTCCGGCTAATACAATCACTACACAGTACACTCCAACCTTTTCTACTAAACTGGCCCTGGGTCCGCGATCGTGCAGGTGCAGTGTGCACTTTAAATAATAATATGAAAAACTCAATACTAAAAAGTAGTTTGAAAATTAAATAATAAAAATATCCAATTAAAAACAAAGACCAAAAAATTGTAAAAAATAAAACTGGGTACACATTATACAACAGTAATATGAACCTGAAACGAAACATATGTCAGTCGAGTTGTGTGCGCTTCTGACTATGCTGCGCAATTTACGTACGTTCATAACAAGCATGTTTTGCGAGTAAGGAGATTTCGTTCCGACATTTGTTACAATGCCGAGGATATTCTTCGAATATAAAACGCGGCACCAAATCTTTTAAAGCCAACAACTGTAACCTAACACATGTCACACAACTATTTTTCTGGGGCCTGTCTGGTGCTCAACTTGCCTTGCCTCGCCTTAAATATTACAATTGTACCAATTGTAAGTTCTAAATCTTACGATTCTTAAGACTTGTAAAGCTTGTAAAGCAACGGCTCCGCGGTAGTGTTGCTTTCAGAATATTTGTGAAAGTCTTTAAACTGAAAACTGATAACCATTATTATTCCAAAAACCGTTTTAAATAAGTTTGGATTTAAAGCATAAACAGTCTGTAAAAAATCTGTATGTGGTACTGTGGTGTACAAATGTCAGTTGTCAGAACAGTTTTACCGCTGGCGATGTTGTCACCTCACATCGAATAACATTCATAGCCTTTCAAGGCTTTCTTTTTCTTTACCAATGACTTCAAGTCCTCAAAGAGTACCGACATACTTATAAATAATAGAAACATCGTGACAATAACATCACATTACAGGTTTCGTTACATTGCTTACACACATTACATTACATTGCTGCGGATCTGTGTTCTGTTATTACAGCCTGACTTGAGTTCACCATGTAAACACTGTATGAGCGTTCTATCGAACCTTTCTATGATAAGCATGCACAAAGCACACACATGCTCACACATATAATGTATTTTTGTGAACTACTGATTTTCGCAGTGCAATTTACACGGTGAGCAGCACATACGTGTTAATTGCCCTGTTGCATTATAGTATGTACCGGCTGAGGCCGCCGCGTAAAAAATCAATAGATTTGCTATGCAGGCGTTGTTCATACGCTACTGAAGCTCGAGCCCGAACCGGCCCGAACACTAATTGTAAGATTTCACAAGCGCTACAATTGTTACAATTGAAATAACAATTGTAAGATTGGCCTATAAAATGTGCATACACAAATCCAATCGTGAAATATTTTGTTGCAATTGTAACAATTGTATATAATTGAAAAAAGTCAAATTTAATTCAGTTTATGCTTACAATTGTTAAAATTTGAACAATTGTGAAAATTTCGGGTTGCGCAGCTACAATTGTTACAATTGTCTTGGTGTATGAAATGTGCATGATCGGAGCTACAATTGTTACAATTGTGAAATTTTACAAATGTTTGTGAAAATTTACAAACGTTTGTAAAAACTGAGTAGCCGAAGTTAAAGTTAAATTGCTCACGATATAGGTAGCTTACTAAAAAGCGCAAAAATTAGTTCAAATTGTTAATAATAAACTGAGAAATCTTTTCATATAAATAAATAATTAAAATAAGGAACTAAAATAAAAATTGTCATTTAAGGGGGTAATTGCGTTTTTAGGTGTTTTTTTAAAAAGCCATAGCTCAGCGTTTACAAATTCAAATCACAAGCGGTCTTTTGCATTAGCTAGAACAATATCTTTCCTAAATGTATGCCATGCCTTGAAATTTAACCTGTGATTTTCTTTCCAGTATAAGCGACTAAAGAAAGGTCCTTTCAAAAATATTAAAATTTTTTACAGAAAGTTTGCGCCACAGCTCTGAATCATACGATTACCTGTTGGGGCTGAAAGTTGGTAAGGTTTTTGACATGTTTAAAATCCCCAGGCATGTCCCCTACTTTTTTAATAACTAGTCAATTTACTGAGAAAATAGCTGAAAAGCAAACGCACCGAAAATTTAAGATAATTTCTTGTAATTAAAACCCTCTAAAAATGTCCACAGGTGAAATTTCAAAAAAGTGAGAGACATGCCTGGGGATTTTGACCTTTACACTACTGTCCCAAAAATTTATGCTCAGGCGTCACTTATAACTTGAGTACTGGTGGCGCAAAGTTTACATAGAAATCACAAAAACCTCGAAAACGCAACTACCACCTTAAAACATAAAAACATAAAAAACATAAACATAAAAATATTGTCATTTAAAAAGACTGACCGAAGAAAACTCACTTGTAAGAAATCCTGCACAATTGTTACAAATCTGGATTTACAAATGTTTCTGCGCAACTCGATTTGTTGGAACATTTGAATATTTTTGTTGGAAAAAGAACGAAATTTTAAAAATTTTCACAATTGTAACAATTGTGAAATTTTACATTGTGAACAGCTTGGCATATGAAATATGCATGAAAATGATTAAAATTGTTACAATTGCAACAATTGTGAAATTTCACAATTGTTAGAATTGTATTACCAATTGTAAGTCTTTGCGCAACCGAATACCATATACAATTGTTACAATTGTAACAATTGTAGGTTTGTGCAATCGGGCCCAGGAAAATGCTCTATGCACTATGCAGGTGTTGCTCATGCTCATACGGTGCTGGCTGAAGCTTGAGCCCGGCCCAGGCCCGAGGCTCGCGGCCCTGAGCCCGGCGGGCCGCGCCCGGCCCGAGGCCCCAATTTTTTGGGCCGGGCCCCGGGCCGGCCGACTGAACGGAAACTCGCGCCGGGCCGGTCCCTCTACAGCCCCGGGCAGAACTCTAGTTACAAAGCCGAATAATTTAGATTTTAGATAGAAATGACCAATTTAGTAAAACCACCGTCCACTTGGCCTTGGTGAACATCACACAGCCCACATTCACTAAATTTACGTAAGGATGTCTTCCTTAAGTGGGGGGCTGTCATGTCAAAAATCAAAGTTCTCCAATTTTGCTTCTTTTCACATATACATATATATGCTACTCCCCCAAGGCACCTCTACCCCAGATAAGAACAATTAAACTTGAAGGTGCACTTTTGGTTCAGTGCGTTTGTCAGTGTATAGTGCACCAGAAAGCCTAAAAGTAGCCTCTACTTGGATAGTTCTAGTACAAACCACACCAAGCCAATCAAGCTGAAACTTGGCATAGTAGTAGCCCACATGTAAGCGCAAAATCGTATGATCCGGATTTTTGATATGTATTTTCGATCTAAAATCGAGGGCGAAATGAGAAAAAATGACCGTTTTTTGGGCCCGCCAAATTTGATTGATTTTACATTTGGCGTCATTGTTCGGGCCATGGGTAAAAACTTAAAAAAACGGATCATAGAGGTCGATATATGACGTTAGGCTATCGAATCAAGTAAAAATCAGCTACGTCCGTGTTAAAAAAATTTCGAGTTAAGAAGGGACGCTTTGCAACCACAAAAAACTTTTTTGCGCCTATGATTTACACGTGAAATTGAATTTTTGGGAGCTCCCAGTAAAAAAATGGCAGAAGCATTGGCTCCAGTTTGTTACATCTGGGATGCGCCTTCACTGGGGCTACATTGTGTGCAAATTAGAAGCGAATCGGAGAACCTAAAATTTTCACTTATACAGGTAGCCCCTTAAGTTTTCTGAACCTACATACAGTCAGGGGCCAGGGCTAGTGTTGGGACGAAAGTTCGGGTTCAGGTTCGGGTACGGTTCGGGTTGTTTTTTTAGTTCGGGTTCGGGTTCGGTCGGGTTTGGGTACAAGTCAGTTCGGGGACGCAAAAAGCGGTTCGGGTACCTAAATTTACTGACCAAATTATAAAATTTTTATACCAATTTTTCAGAATTTCGAAAATTTATATAAACAAATGTTTTTATAATAGTGTAATAAATACTAGAATAAACTTCACATTTTTCGCACAATCCTAATTTTTTTAATTGTTCCTTGCTTTCCTCACAACAAAGCTGCACACGTTGTGCATGTGTGTTCGGAAATAGTTCGAATTCAAGCGGAGGTTTGAAACTAAATCAGCCCTAGGCCTGAACTCTATTCAACTCTATTCGCGCAAACAATTCATAAGCGGCAGCTTTTGAAAATGCCAAAATGACATTATAATAATTTGTTTATAAACTTTTTTAGTCTTTCGGCTTAATCGAGTATCGTGACAGCGAGTATAAATCGCGTGCAGTTTGATCAACCCAAGCTGGACTGATATGATACAAACCATTTATCCATGGGTCAAATTATTATTCCAATTCAAAATGGTAATCCGGCACCGGCACCTGGCATGGCGTAGGCTAAAAACTTCGCCGTTTTGGTACATTTTGTGTTATTCGTCAATTAAAGTAAATAATGAAAATCGTAAACAGGTCTGAAGCTGACCCTAAACCAGCGCAAGGTCGACACTATCTGTCAGTATTAGCAACGAAACGTCTGCTCCGCAAGGGAAAATCTGACAAACTCATAACTCATCTATGTTTTTTTTTTCAACGAGTGCCTTTGACATTGATACCCTCTGCGAGTTTCGTTTAGTCAGCCTGTCCTGGGGCAAGCCCGGAGCAGGAGAGCAACGCGCACGTGGCAGCATGTTATTTTTTTTCTAGTGTTTGCTATTGAAGTGCACGCAGCCCTAGGCAGGTGACAGGGGACCGAGAGGAGATAATTTATCCACTAGTCGGTTGGTCTCGACCTCCCCAGGGCTAGCGCCGAGAAAATCATCCGTCATACATGACGGTAGTTAATGTGCAATATATGTCTTGGCTGGCATTTGTTCTGCAATTTGAAGTGTTTAAGGTGGTGAATATCGATTTTTTTGCGCTGCCCTGGTAATTTAGAGGTTTCTCCGAATACCCGAAGGCACACACCCAAGACCGTTGCTGCCGTCCTTACATGGACAAATTTTAAAAATGAAAAAGAAACCTAAGTGTTGTGTTTTTTTGGTACCTGCAAGAAAATACATAATAGATATATATAACAAAGCAAAAAATATGGCACTGGGTCAGCTGATGTTAAAAAAAACAGCCACAGACTACAACAGCCCGCCCCCCACAAGCAAGCCATCACCAAGCATTATATAATTAGCGCTCATGCAAAAAGGTAACTAAGAAGCGAGCACCAGATTGTGTCTATTTTGTCTTATACAATTTCCATATTTTGATATATATTTATATATATTATAATTCTAGAGTTCAGGCGCAATTATCGCGCCTACACCGACCACAAAACCGAAGAAGCTTACTTTATTTTCTGGTAAAGTTACCAAATGATGACGTTTCATGTTTTTAACGCCGTGTCCAAGTACATTTGTCACGAATGTCGCTAGTCAATCCGCTTTGCCTAAAACTAGCAAGCCAAAGCGAAAAACCAGCAAAGTATCAAGAAAGAGCTATATGAGCATGCAACATTAGAGTTTATATATACATGCGTAGCCTACACCACATACCAGAGGGAGGGGACTGATAATTAAGGCAAACGGCCAAGCTACTTTACTGCATACTATACCAACAAGCAAAGGACACTCACAACAGGAACTGAAACAAAAGCGGTTAAGCAAGCTCCTAAAACATGTGTTATTGTGCCCCTACGCTGGCCTTCTGCTTACTCTTGGACCGTATGCACGACAGGGCTCAGTGCAAGCATGCAATTTCAGGCGAGAGTGAGTTTTAATAAAGTGCAAGCAGCCAACGAAGTATAATATCATGCATTATATAATACAAAAAAAACTAAAAAAATAAGAACCCTGTCGCTACGGTACAAGAGCGTAACAGGGAGACCTGTGAGCATAATTTTTATGGGACTTAGTGCTCACGTCTGGTAGGCACCAGCTGCCCCCCAACTCATCTATGTACATTGCCTCGTAGCCTGTTGGTTTGGGCGTTCGAGTGCTAATTCAAAAGTTGGCAGCTAGAATCCCATCCACAAGGTTACATGTTCTCCTGCCGACCCAGCAGTCTATCCTCACGGGGTCGGTACATGGGTATATACCACATGCATGTCAGAAGGTAACAGGGCCCGTGAGGGGCTTTTGCCTGAGGGGCTGGCCCCCTTCCACGGATGTATATATAAACAGATATAAGCACCGAACCCCAAAGGCTGGATCAGCTGGACGTCAAGTCCGGGGGTTACCGACGTTACCTCATGGGAATCACCCTCTCCTCAGACACCTAGCGCCCCCCCTCAACCCCCCCTGCTTATGATTGCCGAAAAAGTGTACCAAAATTGAGTAAAAATTCAAAAAATCGCAAAAATTTTCTCGCTACAGTCAAAAAAGTGCTACAAAAATCAATTTAAAAATCGAAAAAATGCAAAAATTTTCCGACTGTTGCCGGTGTCACGGGGTAAATCTTCCGCCCGAGTGAAACTTCCCCCCGGAAAAAACACCCCGGGGTAAATCTTCACCCCGGAAGATTTACCCCGAAGAGAAATTCACCCCTATTTAACGCATATTTTGTCACTTAGCCCGGTTCATTATTGTCCGTAAGTAAGCAAATCACCTAAAATTTCACTGCGATGATAACTGATAGTCACTGTAGGGATGTTTAAGTTACAGAATTTTAAATCAGTTAAGTTATCAGTTAAGTTATTTGAGCAAAAACTAAATCAGTTAAGTTATCAGTTAAGTTAAGCAAAATTAAATCAGTTAAGTTATCAGTTAAGTTAACTTAACTGATAAACTGATAACTTTAACCGATTTTAATTTCAGTTACATGGTAAAAATTTGGAAATTTTTCAATCCAAAAATTTTTACTCAAAATCTACTTTTTAAGTTTTTTCAAGGTTTTTAGATTATATGAAGTCCATAAATTATATTGTTAATTATATTGCCTTGTTGTTCATTATAGAGTTGCACAGTTATATCAACTGTGTTCACAACAAGCTAGGTTTTCGGCAAAAGTATTCAGTAAGTATCAAGCACATATTTTTAAGTAACATTGGCCAGAGGCCATCGTAAACCTGTTGGGTCAGCTAAAGTTTTATTCTTAATTTGCATATTGCCCATGAAATGCCTCTCCTTTTACAGCCATTGAAACGGCAAAATCTCAGCCCAAAACTTTCGGCAGTCGGAACTTGAATGTAGGTACTAAATAAAGATTAATTCGTGGACTTCATGTTTGCTTATGCATAACTGCGAACTTATCTTGCAGTTCTATATATAGCACATAAGTTGTGCCAGTTTAGAAGCACGCAGTTTTATCGTAGATTTCTAATAGGTATATCATAACTATTAATTTACGTGAAGAATCAGAGCTGAGTGGTGGAGTGGATTGTCTGCTGGGTTCGCAACCTTGAGGTGATGTCGTCGATTCCTAAATGTCACACTGTGTGTGTGTGTGTGTGTGTGTAAATGTGTTTTTGTCACACTTTTGCAGTTTCAAAGTACCTTTTCACAAACCAGTAAAGCAGTAACCACTGATTACTGTGGGAAGATTTACCCCGGCGTGTTTATTCCGGGGGAAAGATTCACTCGGGGGGAAGATTTACCCCGTGACACCGGACATCACACAAAGCAGGACTACCCAACCCCCCTCTCCGCCAAGGGTCGCGCACCCGACTGCTCCCGTGCATCTCTGAACAAGATGCAATTCATAAAGTTTCATGAAGCTTATCTATTGAAGCTATATATTGAGGGAAATTTTTTTGTTCAAATTGCAGCTTTTTGAAGACAAGTACATGTATACCCCATGCAATGCACCTATATTTCATTTTTTCTCAAAAAATCGAAACAAAGCGGTGAAAGTTGAATATGACTTGATTCGGCTTGAAACTTAGTCGGTTTTTTGCTGACTAATCATTTTATTCAACGTTATGTAAGTATTAAAAAATTTATTCCTTGCACTAAAGGCTGTTGACTCTATTGCTCCACACTTTTTTGACATTCTATATACAAATATAGTAAGTGTGTAATATCGAGCACTTCATATGGCCAAAGTGCGGGTTCGGGTTCGGGTGGTTAGGGTACGAATGGTTCGGGTTCGGGTTCGGGTTCGAGTACGTCTCGAAAAAAATCCCAACACTAGCCAGGGCCCCACAAAACCTAAACCTACAGCAAAACTAAAGCCGCTTATCACTTGATTTATTATGACAGATAAATTAGAATATACAGTAGAGTATAACTTTAGGAATATAAAACGGAATTATAATATAACTTGCACATCATGGTCATACCATTTTAAAAAACAGCCAAAATATATAAATTATACAACAGGATCAGATATTAATCCAGAATTTCATGAAGCCAGCTGACATTTGAAAGTCAGACGAATAAATCACAGTGAATTAAATATAAAATTTACATAATTTCCGAATCTGACAAAATCATTCGACTTCCGTTTCAATCAAACTAAAATTTAAATCTTCACAGAACTTTCAAAAAAACACTGTCCGTGCCTCTTTGACGGCAGTAATTTATAGCTAACTTCAATAAAAACATACTAAAATCAAAATGAAATTAACTTAATTTCAGCAAGTATATTCAAATTATTTTTGTTGGTATTTGAGATTGGGATTTTTCCATTGAAATACAAAATCATCAATTTCAGTCGACAACTCAAACATACACTTCTTAGTTCTTATAGAATAAATAAACGCAAATATATACTTAAATATGTATTACCTAAAATGAATCATTAGAATTACAATACAATTACAAATGTACAATAGTTAATAATAAAAACAATCAACTATATATTATACAATAAATATCAAACTGATTAATCAATATATATATTTTTAGGAATTAGTTTCCGTTTTCAGAATACTAAATATGAGTTTAACGGCAGCAAACAGTGCCCCAAACATGAGCTATCAATCGCAAAATCAGAGTAGTTTTCTGGCAATCCGGCAAAAAACAGTCAGATATTTTACGGATTTTTCCTGTTGATGGTGCATTTCTGCAAGTTTCCATGACCTCGAAACTTCCAAAATTCATGTGTAAAAAATATTACATATGTTAAAATAATTGAGTTTTAGAAAGTAACTGTTCAAGTTTAAGTGATCCAGAACCAAAGTATATGTATTTTAACGACTCCCTGCGGCTTTCGGCATACCGGTAGCAGCAAATACAATTACAACATTAATTTTTTAAGAGCAGGTTCTTGCAAAATTTTAAAAAATAAAACATATTTTTCGACTTCAGCTGATTTCACCCGTTTGGAGTTGGACCACTAAAAATTGAAAATTATTTATAAATATTTCTTTTCGAAAGTCCTGAGGTGAAGCGGATTTTATTGATACCAACATTATGAAAATCGGTTAAATTCAAGACTTAAAAATACGTACGAACTTTAGCTGTTGGAAATTGCAAAAAGGTCTCAACAAGTCTACAGCAATAGTAACAAAGTAATAGAACTGCAGCTAAAAAATGTCCCTAACGCATACAAGACACAGAACAAAATGTATCAAAATGTTTATTAGGGGGCGTAGCCATGGGGGAATAGGGGGACTCCCCCCCGCTAAATTTTTTCCGACTGAAATATTACGCAAGGGTCCGCCTTTCGTTTTTATGGTCCGACCAGAAAAAATTTCCGATACATCTCCAATTGACCGAATTTGGCCTATAAATCAAAAATTTCCCAACTTTTTTTCTGGGGGCTGCCGCCCCCAGCCCAGACTTCTGCGACTCTGGCTTAGGCCCGATTCCCACTGGACAGAAATAAGAAATAAGAATTAAGAAATAAGAAATATAAATAAGAAATAATGGGCAGAAATAAGAAATAAAGCCTTATGCGTTCACAGTGCAGAAATAAGAAATAAGCCCATTTCAAACTGTTATTTGATTGGCTGGGGGTGAATTTAGGCGGAAATTCGAAAGTTGCTATTGCCCAAAGATGTCACCAGGATAAAAAATTGAGATTCTGAAAAATTTCCCCGAGTCATGTTACACAAGTGTCGCGCCCCTTGAGTTTTTCCGGTGGGTCGGAAGTTTTTTCGGGATGTCCCAGATTGATCCAAATAAGATCTTAAAATTGTTTCTCTATTTATGTTGCCAAGTAGGGAAGTTCTTGACCATCACTTTATTTTTCATAGATTTTTGTCTCAGCTTATGTATCCAGTAGTCAGTATATCAGGCTAAGAGCGTAGCCACGTGAGGAATCCCGCTGTTGGATCGGCGAAACAAAAAAGTTTTCACAGTGCTCGAACTTGCGCACAAAAATGCTGATTATTGAGCAAAAATGGCTTTTCCTGCATGTTTCAAAGGTCTGTTTTCTTGGCATGTTCGGCATGTTTTATTGGTGGCTGCCGCCCCTTTGCAAACTTGCTGTATTTTCAAAAAAATTGTCTTAGGTGCGATTTCTTTTTTCTCAAAATTCTGGTTACGTACGACCTGGATACAGGACGTATCAAGGGCGTATCGCCCCCCTTTTGGTCAACTCATTAGAAAATATCAACCTTATCATCTTATATCAACCTTATCTTTCGTCGAAGCCTATGCATGTATACACGAGTACATTATGCTGCATTTGCATGTCTACACAGTACACGAGTAAATTATGCTACATTTACCTGTGTAATACACTGTCTGATGGACGTTACCATCTTTTGTTTTAATTTTTCGGCCCAAGTGTAGTGTCCTACACTGTTAACTTTGTTGCAAATTTGCCAACTTGGCCAACTTGGCCAACTTAAGTTGGCCAACTTGGCCAACTTAACTTGGCCAACTCAACTTGGCCAACTTAAGTTGGCCAACTCAACTTGGCCAACTTGGCCAACTTAAGTTGGCCAACTCAACTTGGCCAACTTGGCCAACTTAAGTTGGCCAACTCAACTTGGCCAACTTGGCCAACTTAAGTTGGCCAACTCAACTTGGCCACCTTGGCCAACTTAAGTTGGCCAACTCAACTTGGCCAACTTGGCCAACTGAAGTTGGCCAACTTGGCCAACTTGGCCAACTTAAGTTGGCCAACTCAACTTGGCCAACTTGGCCAACTTAAGTTGGCCAAATCAACTTGGCCAACTTGGCCAACTTGAACATCCGATATTTTGACTATTTGAAATGAAGTCAAGTTCTAATCCTCTAGTTAATTTTTTCAAGTTAGTTAGTCAGTTATTGAAAAGAAAAATTTAAAATGTAAACTTCGAGATTTGAACTTGACTTTATTTCAAATAGTGAAAGTATCGGATGTTCAAGTTGGCCAAGTTGGCCAAGTTGATTTGGCCAACTTAAGTTGGCCAAGTTGAGTTGGCCAACTTAAGTTGGCCAAGTTGGCCAAGTTGAGTTGGCCAACTTAAGTTGGCCAAGTTGGCCAAGTTGATTTGGCCAACTTAAGTTGGCCAAGTTGGCCAACTGAATTTGGCCAAGTTAGCCATTTTTAAGTTGGCCAAGTTAGCCATTGAAGTTGGCTGAGTTCGCCAAGTCAGCTGGCCAACTTGACCATTTCTAATAGCACAAGACGAGGACGGTGTGCCCCCGGATGTGCCCTCAAAATTTTTTAAAATAATTTTTAATGTCTTTTCAGATTCATTTATTTCTCATCATCTAGGCAGAACAGTTAACAATTTTTCGAAACAAAACTAACTAACTAACTACGTATATACATCAACTGATTAAGTTGGCCAAATTTGGCCATGTAGGACACTACACTTGGGCCAATTTTTCTGTCGGAAAAAATTTCTGATACGTCTCTAGTTGACCACATTCGGTCTAACTATTTAAAAAATCGTCAATTTTTCTGGGGGCTGCCGCCCCCAGACCCCTGCAGCGTTGTGGTTTAATAATCTTGCGTTTGTAAAGCCTTTTATAAGTGTTAAAATTGCCAAAAAGGGCAATTGGATCCAATACCAAAAATCGAAAAGTCATTCCCCTCCGAAATTTTTTCTGGGTACGCCACTGAGCACTCGCCCCACAGAATTCCTCAGTTCTACATTGTGTTGTCTTTACTAAATACTTCGACTTGTAACGGTTACATAACTGTCATTTTAGCAATGCAACAGTGCAAAAAAACGTTTAAAATTTTTTGAGCGTTCTAACTTAAAAATGAGCATCGACATTTAAAAATGAGCACAAATTGAGCATTGGCCGTTTTGAAAAACAAAACCCTGACGTACGCAGCAAAACGTACGTACAGAGCGATATTTGAATTGTCCAATCAGCAGAAAGGAAGGCGTGGCTTAGCGTCGTAAGCTCCAACCAACGTTTCTGATTGGCTAACTATTTATTTCTTATTTCTTAAGTTAAAATGAATTTAACTTCTTATTTTAGAAATGTTTGTTATTTCTGAAATAGCAAAAGCTTATTTCTGCAGTGGGAATGCCCTTTTATTTCTGAAATAAGGCCTTATTTCTTATTTCTGGTTACATATTTCTTATTTCTGCCCAGTGGGAACCGGCCCTTAGTGTTCCTTGTTTTTATCTTGCATGAAAGCATGTGCGTGTATTTATTTAGTTGGATTGTGCGTTCTGTATTTGCTTAATACATTGTATAGTGTATCGTTTTAGCTGTTTTATTGTTACAAAAATAACATTTTCCAGTGAATGTACAATTTTTAATGTCAAAAAATTCCGGAAAATTTGCAATTTGCTGGCTTCCGACTCCTTACCGGCCCAGCATTTTAGCTGCAATTTTACGTTCGATGCTGCTGTCGTCGAAAATTAATATTGTTTTTTTGACCGAAAATGTTATGTGTCGTTTTTTGCGTTAACATAGCAATTTAGTGCAACACATTTACAAAAAATCAAAAAGCCATTTACTCGTTTCCCCCCCCCCGAAATTTTTTCTGGCTACGTCACTGCTATATATATTATACAAATGTGGTTATAGCTCAAATTAAAAAAATAAATCGAGTACGCAACACATCAGTCAGGTTTGTGATATCTGGTAAAAAAACTGATTCTTGGAACCCACATGAATATACCATAGACAACCGACAAAATTATTGATCATTCAACCTAGCTGTGCAAATTTAATTGTCCTGTTACACAAATAAATAGAGTCCCCAGCTTACACCAACTTCCTGTTGCAACCAATCAAAATGGTATCAGATGCTTGCCAAACACGATGTTACACAACAATTAGACGAAATAGGAAATAAGGTGGTCAAAACTCGATATATATGCAACACGTCTTCGCGAAACAATTACTGCACGAAAATATTATATGGGCATAATTAATGAGCATAAGTAACGTTGGCATTGACAATTAATAATAATAATACCAATTCACTAATCAGCGATAGATTATGATCAATAATAACATTTAATGCACCCTATGCCCAAACAAAACAATGTGTAAATTATACTTACCCCAGTGTACGCCTGAATCAATTCAACAGTGTTTAAAGACACGACTAATAATTACAACCCGTGACTAACGAATACGTATGGCGATAAAACAGCTTTCCACAGTACCTACAGTCCAAGACATTCAATGTTTCTTATTTTCGTTTCAAACTGAACCCAAACACCAAGAGTACACGACATTTTCGTAATACAAACAACAGTGGCTCACACATCCACGTGCTCTTGCCATAAACAACACAGACACTTCATTGTAATCACACACACACAGCAACCTATTTTGACGTCAAGAGCAAAGTATCTCGATTCATACTTACAGCCATAGTATGTGAATTAATAAGAGAATGAAAATTATGAAAAGAGAGTACATCAATTAAGAGATTTGAAAATGTTACCGGCAGAACTGACAATACGGCTGCAACCACGAATCGATCCTCATCCCTCACACACTCATGGGCTGCGCGGCCACGGCATTGCTATCCTGTCGCTCAAACCGGCGCTGTTTGAATCGCTGCACCAGCTCCGCAATATCATATTTGGTCTCAAAAAAGTCCACCAGCGCCGGCTCAGTGAGGATGGAGGCCAGAATCTGTTCAAAGTTGATCCTCCAATGATCATCGGCCATGCTGGCGTCCACCGACTTGGATCGTCGTCTGAGCATGTCCGCCTGTTCCTGGCTCTCCACCGAATCCTCCACTTCTCCTCCGCCGGCGTAGCGCGCAATATCCGCCTCGGTGAACGAGCGCAACTTGCTGCGTTGTTCCGCCATGGATTGTGATTGGTCCGTGGTCTGAGCAGCGATGGTGGTTTCCATGGCGTCCTCGATTTCCGCCGTGATCTTCTCTCCCTCCTGCTGCAACAGCTTCCGTCTCAACTCGCCCATCTGCAGCAGCAGAGTGCCTGAAACAACACAGTCCACTGGTTGGCTGAACAAAACAGTCCTAATGGCTCAACACCAGCCTCGCCCTTCCTGTGCAACCCCTAACTAAATAAACTCTGGTCAGGGTCAACTCAGCAGTTACTATATTTTAACTTCTTGCTGTATTTTTTGTTAACCTTTTTAGAATAAATTTTTGCTTTTGATTTTGTTAACTATCTTTATTTCGACTTGATTGTGCGCATAAACTCTTGTCTTGTCTTGTCCTGCAATCTGCATATTTATGAGGGGAGAGGAGTGCGGAGTCAGAAATGGAGTGTAGATGAAGGTTTCCGAAAATCTGAGCAGAAGTAAATAAACGTGATACTTTTTGCGAAAAATTTGCAAAACCGGGCCGCGGCTCCATAAAATTTGGCCGAAGAGATCCAAAAAATCGTGACTCCGTTAAGTTAAGAAATTAATCAAATCATACCAAATCACAACACAATATTATACCAAAATACAGAATCAATGCCAATTTTGTTGGCAATTTGTCTGTAGTTGAATGGGCAAATTAATGTATCAGACATGGTTTTCCATCTAATTGGACAAAAAGTATGCTCTGTACGACTCTTGCCATCAACTTATTATACCACAGCTCAGAGCGTCTGAATCAGAAAATTGGGGCTGACTGAATACGACAAAACATAAGTCGGAGTCGTTAAAACAACTAAGTATCGGTCAAATGGCAATTTTGCTCACTGACACCCGGCTCGATTCATATTTATAGCCATATGTCCATACTCCATATAGCGGCAAAATTACGAATGTATATAGTGTATAAGATCCGATTGTGGCGTGATTTTTTCGTAATTTTACAGGATGAACGAACACTGTTCTAGGGTGAGGGCTATCGCGCCAACCTTGATATGACTGTAAGAGGAATCGAGCCTAAAGGGTCATTCAGCCGAAAAATATTAGAAAGATTCCTGTGGTTTTCAGAGTCAGACCTACCCACGGTGGCCAAGGAATGGTAGAGCACTTGTTCCGCGGGTTGGTCCACAAACATTTCGTACAGTGTCTTCCACATTTGAATGAATTGCACCTAAACATAACAGGAACAGACATATAGTCACGCTTCTACAAGGGTCTATTCATATTTCATATCTAAAATGGTAACCTAACAAAATAGAAAAGAATAGAATAGCCAGCTCACTGCATTAAATTTCAACCATCTATTTACTCAATTCACATATACTCTGGTGTGTTACCAGAACGAAAGCAGCCCCCCCTCACCTGATTCATCACAGCCATAGACCGTAGCTGACTGCGATCTTCGGGCAGAAAGAGAGTGGTTGGGTCCGGGTTGGAATTCTTCTTGAAAGTGACACAACTGAGCGACGGCTCGCGACTGGCTTTGCTGGTGTCGTCTTCTAAAAAGGAATAGGTGTCTGAAAATAAATAATAACAAACAAATAATAATAAAAACAAATTAAAAAACAGAAAAAGAAAACAGCAATAGAGTTCACAAACGGGTCACTATTATAGACTGAAGTTTCAGCAGAAAAAATTAGGATTACAATTCAGCCAGTCTGTATGGCTTCTCGTCATATTCATTTTAAAAAAGTTCTTTGTATCAAGTTTTTAGCAGGCTTTTTACATCGTAAAAACATATCACTTTCTTTAGCTTTTCTACAAAACGTACAACTTTTCTCAAAAAGAAAAAATGTAAAACAAAAAATGTAAAACAAGAAAAGCTTCCTCGTAAGCATAAAATGTAAATATTTTCACAGCTCCTAACTATGACAATGCTAGTTCAGAAACGGTGCGACGAATTAAAAATTGAAAACTTTAGTTTTGTCAGTTTGTGAACTCCATAAAAGAGCGTTAATGGAAATAGGAAAACAGCAAATTAATAATATACCAGGGTTTTTTTTTTCAAATCCGAGACTGCGTCCAACTTTCTGGCTTACTGCTGCTTGGTATTATCTTTCATCAAAGCCTATGCATGTCTACCTACTAGAGTACCCATGCCGGCCCATTATTTTTGTAATCTTCTATGTTTTTAGTTCCAATTTTACGTTAGATGCTAATAAGTGTCGTCTTTTTGCTTTACAATGGCACAGAAACTGTAACGCCTCTCTACTTTAGTAAAGTTTGAAAAAAGTTGCAGATTTTAGAGGATATCCCGGGGTCAAAAAATATAGAAGTGTCTGGCTTCTGGGGGCTGCCGCCCGCAGACCCCCGCAACTGTGTGTTTTGCTAAAACTTGCAGATTTCATAGGATAGTCCGGGGTCAAAAAACGTAGAAGTGTCTGGCTTCTGGGGGCTGCCGCCCCAGATTCCCACACCAGTAAATTTGTATTGTATTGTAGTTTATTCTAATGGCCGGTTGGGGGGGGGGGGCTCGCGCCCCCCTCCCCGAAAGAAATTCCTGGATCCGCCACTGCAGTATTGTAATATGTTACGGACCCTAAATTCACAAGAAATATTTTTTCTAAAATAAGACAGCTACGAACTATATATACTTTATATACGGTGGCATATCCAGAAAAAATTTCGGGTGGGAATGAATGTTCAATATTTTGTAATGGATTAAAATGCACTTTTTAGCAGAAAGACAAGGAACACCAAGCCACAGAATTGCAGGGGTCTGGGGGCGGCAGCGGCAGAAAAAAATTTGGGGAATTTTTTTATTTTTAGGCCAAATTAGGTCAATTGGAGACGTATCGGAAATTTTTTCCGGTCGGACCCAAACAACCAAAGGGGGGACCCTTGTGTACAATATCAGTCGGAAAAAATTTCGGGGGGGGGGGGGGGAATTCCCCCCATTCCCCCCCTGGCTACGCCCGTGGTTGCAGGGGTCTGGGGGCGGCAGCCCCCCGAAAAAAATTGGTGACTTTGAAATGTAGTATAATATACTCGTGTAGACATGCAAATGCAACATGATGTACTCGTGTATACATGCATAGGTTCTGGCGAAAGATAATAACAAAAAATAGTAAGCCACAGTTGCGGGGGTCTGGGGGCGGCAGCCCCCAGAAAAAAATTAGGGGAAATTTTTTATTTTTAGGCCAAATTCGGTCAATTGGAAACGTACCGGAAATTTTTTCTGCATCCGCAGCTGAAAAAGATTAGGCCAGCTGGCCTCAATCGCTGAAAATATTTAGGCCGATCCGGAAAAATTTAGGCCATGGCCTTAGCTATGGCCTAAAAAACCCAGGATGAAAAATAACAGCAATGAATAGTAACCCACAGAGTTGCAGATGTCTGGCGCGGCAGCCCCCAAGACAACTTGTTCGAGAATTTTTTATTTTAGGCCAAATTTGGTCAATTGGAGACCTATCGGAAATTTTTTCTAGCCGGCCATAAAAACCAAAGGGGGTCTGGCGGTGTCGAAAAACCTAGTAGCTACTCCAAAAGACTCAATATGTTACTGCAGCCTACAGAAGAAATTTGGAAAATTTTTAGATTTTAAGGTCAAATTTGGTCAATTGAGACCTATATATTGGAATTTTCGTACGATTCGGGCCACCAGCAGCTGCACATGGACTTTATACTGGGGTTTTTTAGTCAGAATTCCAAAAAAATCACTGCGTCCCGTTTGCGTCCCGCTAAAAAAATTTGCGTCCAGCTGAATGTCATTGCGTCTGGACGCACTGTGGGACGCAAAAAAAAAACCATGTAATATACTCCTGTAGCAGGAGGAAAAAAAGGGATTCTGTTACAGAAAAAATATACTTTGATGTTGAAGCGTCGCAAAAAAAGTTCTTACATGACACATCAACGTCATCGTGCAATTTTTCTCAACCACTATTTAGTACGCAAGCGCTCGCTGGTTACTTTGTTAATCAAAGCCTTATCGAATTATGACAAATAATATGGAAAAAAGGAAAAGTTCTGAAATGCTAAATTAAAATTAGTATAACTAGAAAAAGCAGTGGCATTGGAAACCAGAGTTTGAACCTATAGATGCTTTCTAAAGAAGGCCACACGGATATACTGACTGTTGAAATCATGATAATCATTTGTTTTCTTTCATTCTTCTTCTCGACTTTAAACTCGATTCACACTTTTACAGCCGTGTGTCCATTCGTCCGTTAAAATTACTAAAAAGTCAACCACAATCTAATCTTATACTCTAATAGCGGCGTGATTATTTCGTAATTTTGCCGGTATTCGGACAAACGGCTTAAGTATGAGTATGCCTTAGAGTGAGGCAATAATCAAGTACTCCTGCCGATATCTTTTCAAAATTAAAACACCAAACCAATATCCCCTCAATCTTACCGGAAGATGCGTTATCACTGGCGTTGTCGGTGGTAAGGTCTCCGGCTTTGAGCATAGCTTGGTCACCAGGGGTCACTAGCTCGGTGTCAGAGGGCACAGGGCTGGGGCCGCCGGGGGGGTCAGGGGTCAGACTGCTTGAGGGGGAGGGGCTGGACTTGGCGGGCAGGCGGGGAGAGTACAGACGCAGGGGGCTGGGCCGGTGAGCCGGTGAGCCACCGAAGAACTCGGACGCGTCACGACCAAGTTCAAGATCTTCTGAACATATAAGCAACGACACAAACTAAAGTCTGACAAAAAATAGATGCGCCGTTTACTTGATATTTTAGTGGCATGCCGTACTCTTCATAGTCAAAATTTCGCCGCTTACTATTTTAGTGGCATGACATATGCGACTACTTGCGGTACTCTTGATAGTAAGTTAATCTATTCTTTTCGCAACCAAATCACATGTTTCGTTTTTTCAAGACGTGGTGCAACTATTTTTTGTCAGACTTTAGTAAGAATCTGGCTTCAACACCCAAAGCGCATGTATTAACAAATAAGATTGATACTCAACGTTGAAAAACATATCTTTTCACCAAAAAATCAACCCCAAAAGTGCAAAAAACTCATTGCTCCAGTTCTACTCTTTCAGTATTCTCTCCCATTGAGTTGAGCAAAATCCCAGATTTGGCTACCGTGCTCGTCCAGATCCGTGGGCAGGAAGGCGGGCGGCAGATGGAGGGAGTAGAGCAGTTTCAGACGCTCGATCAGATCCGCCCGGCACATCCGGCTCAGCAGGCTCACGAAGTCACGGAAGGTCAGGATGCCCGTGCTGTTCACGTCCAATAGCTGAGGGGGGAAATAAAATTGGCAATTAGTAACGTACAACACAAATAAATCGACATTATCAAATCTGTTTGGAACGGGGAGAGAGAAAAAATACTTTGCAAACGCCGGTGTACGGCTCAGCAGTCAAGGCAAAGTAGAAAGAGATGAGCCAGAAAGGCAAAACATCTCTCCCGTGTTTTTGTAGAGGCCTCTCCGAAAAAGTTGGAGAACCCTAACCCTGATCGCCCAACCCCCAAAAAGACCTTTAATTTAGCAAAAAAATCAATCCAGCCATTGAATTTAGTACTAAAAAAGCATCGGCAACTGTCATTAAGCCAATTGAGCATATACCCGGAAAGCTCTGAGCGCAATCATGTCCCCGTGGCAGCCGTGACACCATGGCGACAGGGAGGTGAGGAGCAGGCTGAACAGGTCGAAGTCCAGGCGGTACTGGGTCTGCAGGCAGGGGTCCGCCGCCGGGCGCTCCAGCAGGCTTGCCTTGCTCGCGCGCAGGGCCTGCAGACGACTCTGCCACGACAACAGGTGCTCCTCCTAAAACAACATCACATTCTGGCCTCACTCAAGTCTCACAAAAACAATAGTAGTTGCACCAGTTGACAAAACCAAACATGTGATTTCGTTACGAAAAGAACAGATTTTGACTATCAAGAGTACAGCAAGTAGTCGCTGAAGTCACGTCACTAGAATAATCAAGTGGCACAGCTGTTTTTTATCAGACTTTGATTTGTAATTTTGTCGGCTGAACAGACATACAGCTGTGACCTGTGAGTACGAATCGAGCCTAAGGAATTAAGTGAACACTGACAATACACCTCCGGACAGTTATTGGTTGGAATGAATCGGAACTACTTCAGAACAGTCCATTTCTAAACTAATTAGTAATCTAAACCACTAAGCTAAATAAACAGACATTGAGACGTGATTCGCTAATTTAGACAGGTTTAAGCCTGGTTCATACTTGTCCTTAAGGACAAAGGGACAGGGACAAGGACAAACTTCGGTCAGCTCCTGTGAAGAATTGATATAAGCGTTTCGGCTAATTTTTTGTATACGGTCTGGAAATGACCTCAGCCATCTGCATGCAAAAAGTTGGCTTATTTAACCAGATAGTTCTCTTGGAATTGCTTAAGGACAAAACCATAGGGACAAGGACAAGGACGAGTATGAACCGGGCTTTAGGCGAATGAAGGTCGATTCATGCTCACAGCCGCATGCCCATTCAACCGGCACGAACTAATGACACCACGTCATAAGAACAGCTTGTGCTATGATTATTCCGTGGCTATTTCTGTTTCTGTTGAATAGAAAAAGGAGGCCCCAGTTTAGAAAGAATGATTGGAAGAAATGGAGGCGCCGGGAATCGAACCCGGGCCGCCTGCTTCGAAGTCAAGCATGCTACCACTACAGCACAGCCCCCGAGTCTCATAGGCCCCAATTCTCATTATAACAGGCTCCCCCCTTCGAACATCGTTGCGACCCTGCAACAATACTCGGTCGATACTCATGCTCCCGGGGCGAACCCGATGCCTCAAGGGCGGAGCACATTCGCACGTAGGCCTCCAAGCCTACTTCAATCACACCACACTCAGGGTTTCCTGGCTTACCCGCAACCACAGGATTTCTCGATCGACCCAGAACGATTCTCAACCAATACCGAGGGTTTTAACCGGCTCACCCTTAACCAAACCGAGGGTTTTCTCCGGTTCACCCCTGACCGAAACCGAGGGTTTTCTCCGGTTCACCCTTAACCGAGGGACCACATAAGAAAGAGACTATGTACACAGTCATACAGCACACAGCACGAGTACCGTAAGGGTTGAAGTGCCAACCTCAACCCAGGGCATGGGGCTCGTAACCCACCTCCGAAGACGGTTCGGGGATAAGGCTGTCCTGAGAACCCGGCCCTATCCTCTCCGTCCTATGTCACGGTCGCCACTATGTTGAATAGAAAGAGGATGCCCCAATTTAGAAAGAATGAAAGAAATGGAGGCGCCGGGAATCGAAGCCGGGCCGCCTGCTTCGAAGTCAAGCATGCTACCACTACACCACAGCCCCCGACTCTCATAGGCCCTAATTCTCATTTACAACATTTCTACCTACGCACAGTACTGCTAAGTAATAAAATCACATATGGACATGTAAATGAATACGTTGTTTTGTGCTACCTTGACTAAATTGTACAACAGTTGCAATTCCTCCTCGTTGAACTTGCACTCCGGCCCGATGCTCTTGATGATGCTTTTCATCTGGTTGTCTTCCAGGCACTAAAAAACTCAACACAAAGTTCGCTTTCACTAAAAATGACCCGCAACCTCCCCCCTTATTCAAAATGATGAATACGCCCATTGCCATTGTGACATAAAAATTCTGATTAACATTTAAATGTCACCTCACGACACTTGAAAGTGCTTCAAGCTGAAAATAATTCTACCGAATCTGAAAGAAACTAGGCAATCATGAAGGAATATTAAGGATAATAACTTTGGAACAGCTTATCAAAACGTTTTCGCATATTCGGACACTCGCCAGTTTATTTTTATCAGAACGCCACAAAAACAAACATTATACAATTATCGACCAATTCAGCTTCAAGTAAACACAGTATGAGTAGGAGAGAATAAAAAATGTCAAATATTATGAGATGAGCAAAAAAATGAGATGATTATCTGACCTGAACCACCTTGAGCCTGTGTCTCAGCCTGAGCTGTTCGATCTGCTCCAAGTTCAGCGTCTGCCCGAAGTTTCGATAGCTCTCGTTGATCAACTCCGAAATGTCCACGTACTTCATGCTCTGAAAGAAACCAAAATAATACAAACTTTGCCAAACTTTTCAGCTCAAACCATGACAATGAGGGTGGAATGCATAAAGGAATGCATAATGCTCAGTCTTGCTAAATGCAGTCTAAGGACAACGTTCTAGACTATGTAATACGTATATAGATACATACATATATATACGTCACGTGTAGAATTTGTTGACATTCCAATCTCTTCTAACCGATCATAAGTAAAACTAAATCTGGTAGTTGTTACTGAACAGTTAAGCACAGCAAAGCAAAGCAATGAAAATCATACGTACTTCCGAATCAAAAGACAAATAGAATTGGGATTTGGACTTGGGACGTTTTCCGGTCTGAAAAATATATCAGTCAAGCTCCAAAAATCGAATTTTGTGAAAAAATGCCAAAGTTCAAATAATATCCATTGAAAATATCACTATTGGTAGATTTAAACTTACATAGTAGAATAGTACGTTTGTCAGTACAGCTGATAAAATTATAAAATAAAGTGAAAAAATGTTATTCTGACAGGTTTTGTTCAATATATCTGCTTGTTAGCTCGATTCTTTCCCTCAAGCTTAAAAAAAACACTCAAATGACTATAGTTATTAAAAAGTTATTCACTATTGACTAAGTTAAGTTAAGAAATTACCGTTATCGGTTATTACACTCAAAAAGTTATAGTAATACAACACGGCAAGCTAAAGCTAACAAAGCAAGCTTAATCGCAGACGCCAGATTAATAGTGATAACAACACAGATATTTCAGCAAGCCAATTAAATTCAAAGCATATAATATAATATGTATAATAATACAGTCCAAAGATTTCAGCCACAATTATATCCTCTTCTTGGTAACTTTCAGAAACCTTAATAGCCAGGGGGTGGGAATCTTTTGTGTTAAAAAATGTTTTAGCTTCTAGACCTTCGCCGGTGTGTCGTTTGTGTTTTTTGCTGTCAGCGAAAATGGCTACTCCCTCCTTGACGACTATTTGCCCATGGCCAAGTGATTCCTTACCAAATACGAGTCCGTGGGCCCGTGCCCCTCGATCTGGCCGTCCGCGGACCGGATGCGCTCGACGTATCGGTTGAGCACCATCAGGGCTTCCCCGTCGTCCTTGGCGTCCATCAGGGCCTGGCTGTTGTTCTCCAGGATTTGCAAGGCCACTTGGAATAGGAACTGAAATCAAACAGCCTTATTACCTCACTACTACATTCAAGACATACATGTAAAAGCAGAAATATTTCTGGTACCCCTGCCTTCTTCCCTTGGTGAGTCCCCCCCTCCCTCTGAGCCTACCTAATTTTGACCCCCTTCCCTCAACGGAATTTTTAACACAGTTTGATAGTTTTTTTGCCAAAATTTAGTTAAAATCGCTCAATAAATTTCATCAAAAATGCCGAATGATAAAATACACTCATCGAAGAAACTATGGCTAAAAATTTTGTCCACGCCAGGACCCTCCCCTTTTGCTCTGGCGGGACACCCCTTCCCTGCCAGGAGACCGAATTTTGAGGGGTCTTCCCCCGCTTCCTCCCCAACTACATAAATGTGTAAAAGTAGTCATATTTCATGTCATTTCACGCTAAAGCAGTCGCAATTTTTAAATTAAAACGATCGAAAACACAGACTCGTGTAACCTGTGAGTGCGACAAAATTTACTTCAAAACGTATTTTTCAAAGTACCTACTTTGGCACCATCATAGAAGAAGCAGTCCATTATATTTACAGCACATTCGAAAGACATCGCACTAAAAAAACAAAAACAATCAACGGTGACAAACTAAAAAGCCTAATATAGTTATTGGTCTACGACACACAAATACTAGATCAGGAACAAGGACACAACATTTTGGTCAGCTGCCGTGCAGAATAGACAACGAAATTCGGCTATACCACACTAAGCCAGACTTGACTTTAAGTTTGGGCATGCGAAAAAATCAGAACAAAATCCCAGCCCTATGTTTTAGAATAGTGTTCAAAAGATGTTCTAACCTCAAATAAATGGTGAGAAACCAAGACAGGGCGATCATGTTTGTGATCCCCAAATCCGTCAGCTTGTGGTACAAACCCGGCAAATATTTGGCAACCAGATCTCCAAAAACTCCTAAACAAAGGTTCATAATTGTGTGTAAGGGTTGTCAGTGTCCGATTCAAGCGTTTCCGTTTTAAGCAAAGTTTCAGTGATACTTGCCCGAATGTCCGAGACTCGTGTCAGAAGGCAATTTAGAACCGAGAGTAAAATATCAACAACCATTTCATCTTCGTCAGATATGAAGCAGTGTCATACTCTTCCAATTATGTACTCTAGATACCCGCACCACTCAGCAAGAGTACTGTCACATCCACCCTACCTTGATCAATGAGTGCACCAATGACTTTAGTATTGTAGTAGTCTGGCAGTAGTCGTTCGCAAATGGACACCAACAGCCAAAACGCTTGCTCTTCGCTGGCATATAGCAAGAGCACAGAGGCCACGATGTTCATCGCCTGACAGTAACCTGAACACACGGCGATAACTCACTATATATGCTCGTCTATTACTAATGTACTCCTGACGTACACACACCTTCTTCCAAAAATATTTCCAATCAATAATGAATAGATGCAGAAAAATGCCATGAACATTGTCGATAAATTAGAATTTTCAATAAATTAATGGATGCGTTATTTATTTATAATTTTTACCCTAAAAGAGCAATACAGTTACGCAGAACATTGTAATGTTTTAAAAATTTTGACCTAAAAATTCGTCAACAAAACCAAGAAAAATACTACCAAGAGTACACAAGCTGAAATAAGAAGCAAAAATATCGATAATAATAATTTTTGCTCCTGACACTACAAACCGATATTTGGGTTTCGGAAGGCATAAGCGGTGAGGACTCGTCGCAGGGCCGCAATTCCGACGTCCGACTGGAAGGCTGGGTGCTCCGGCAAGGATCTGAATCAGTCGGAAAATAATAGTTTGGCTGGCTTGCTATCAATCAGTTGTCCAATAGCAGTAATCTCAGTCGAAACTATTAATGCGTGATTTCAACGCAAAAAGTATGTCGAAGAAGAAGATTCCAGCAAAAAGTGGTCGTAAAAATCAAGCCACCCGTTTACTTGTTGTTTTCTCACCGATCGTTCAGCAGTTTTTGGTCAGACACTTTCGTTTCAATAATTATCAGTTGACTCGTATGCCGAAATGAATTAGCTAACATCAAATTGCACAGTTTAACACTACAGTACTGATCAACTCTGCCACACAAAAAGCCCCTTAGAGCCTAACCCTGACCTGTACAAATCTCGTTCAATTTCTTCCATGGTCATATTGTATTTCCCAGCCGTCTGTTGCACCAGCAATTCATAATAACCCTCGTGAGCAGAAACCTGAAAACAAACATGATAAAAAATAAGAACACTTACTCACACTTTTACATTAGTAGGGATGTAGATCTTATAAACTACTATATAATATGAAATGTGATTGTGAATTTACTTCATTAATAGCACCAGACGTGATCATCCAAACTTCGCCACGCAAAGTATCTGGCACCCCGAGCAGAATCAGTTGTTGCAATTCGTGCGTGCGATACATGCAAACACCGCTGCAATAAACAGAGTAATCTTGGCATAATATGACACACAAATCAAGCAGTGATAGTGATAGTCCTAGAAAGTTATGCAAACTTGGCTTGAAACACTGCTATTTTCATTGTTCGTTCTTTTAGTCTTTTGTTAACTTATAAAAGTGTGCCTTGAGCATATATTTTTAAAACTTTCCTTCAAAATTCAAAAAAGTAAATAGTGAATATATATATAACTACTAATATATCCAGGAACAAATATCTTAAAATAGATCAAAAAAAATCTAACCGTCCATAATCGGCAAAGTGCTTCATCCAGGCCGAGCGTTTTTCAGCCTGTCTCTCCTTCAACAGATCTGTGCTTTCCAACTCAAACGTATGCATCAACGCCTGCTGTAGTGTTGAGCCTACAATAAAAAAATACAAAAAATAAACACGCCAGTACCACAGGAAAGAAATTAAAAAATATCTAACAACTAAACACTACTGCCTTTTCTCTTATTTTTAAACAGTAAATTTTAAAAACCAAGCGAAGCTCACAAATAACTTCAGGCTATTTACTGTTAGAGTATAGTCCACAGTAGTAGACACCTTATCGGCTTATCTAGTATCTACCTAATGAGTGACAACTCAGACTAAAACTGCATTACATGTCGTCTTATATTCGTCTAATGCACATTATATGCCCCACTCAAGTGCGAATCCGCACTTCAAGCTCAAATCCAAACATGTAGTTGGGGGGGATGCGACATTTTCTGAGTCTGAAACAGCACACCAATGGGGGGACTGCCATTCACACATAGAGCCGTATGTCCGTTAGTGATCCAACGGTATCCCTAATCCTGATTCGGAATCCCGAGTTCCCAAGGGTAAAATTCAGATCCGGTCCCGAATGCAAAGCCTGATCCCGAATCTCTATCCCGATCCCGAACTTCAATCCCGTTTCATCACCAATGTCCGTATAATCGGCAAAAGTACAAAATAATCACCCCACTGCCCACAAATTGTATATAAGATCAGATTGTGGCGTGATTTTTTCGCAATTTTACCGGATTAAAGGACATACGGCTGTACGTATGAATTAAGCCTACGCATTAATTTTTATGCAATTTTTAAAAAGTTTTCAAAAATGCATCATCTGTTAAATTCCTAAAGTTTGACCAAAAAATGCTGGACGCTGAGGCAAAAAAGAAACACGCAATTTTGTCACAAAAAACTAATTGCAAGCATCAAGAGTACCGCGCGTAGTCACAAAAAACACGTCACCTGTTTTGTCTCAGGGTTCAGCAATTTCTAGCAGATATCTATGCAATTTCGAATCACACGTGTAGTTGGGGGGGATGGGGGGAAAACCCCCCTCCCAAAATTCGGTCCCGGGGGAGGGGTCCCGTTAGGAGGAAAAGAGGGAAGTGGGTCCCGGTGGGAGTAAAATTTTGGCCAAAACTTGGAAAAATCGGCATTTCTTTGTAAAATTTAAGCAATTTTTACCAAAATTTTTGCCAAAAATTATCAAAATCGGTGTTTTTTGGTCTAAAAAGGTAAAAATTGCGTGATTCTTTGGAGGGAGGGGGTCAAAAATGAGTTGACGCAGGGGGGGGGGGGGGGGTACCGAAAATTTTGGTGCTGTTACATGCTGGCTGGGGGAGGGCTGGGGGGGGCGACCCCCCCATTTGGTCCGGAGCCCCCCCCCCCATTTCAGATGGGGTGCCCCCCCATAGCCGAACATTTTTTCCGGAATAACGTTTTTTTCGACTTTTTAGCTGTAGCGAAGTCGTGTTCGTCGGGTTTTTGGGTCCTTTTATGCTAAATTTAGTATTAGCATATCTAGAATAACGTATGAAAGCGTAACATTTAACGCATAATAGCATTTTTTGTGTAAAAACAGTGTTTTATCGTGAAATTGGTGCGCCCCCCCCCCATTTTGGTCGACGCCCCCCCCATCCATGGGGGGGGGCCATCGCGCCCCCCACATAAAATTATGCCTAAAAATATGCCAGTACATGTATGCTTAAATT
>JASANF010008293.1:0-14829 GCA_030248245.1 Trissonchulus sp. WLG1_4 | reverse complement strand
AATGAACAGTGGTTGAGTGTTTGTACAAAACCTGTCGTACTAATGTTTCAGGAGTGGGTACTTAGTGAGCAGTGGTTGGGAATTTTAACAAAACCTGTCATACTCGAGTTTCAGGAATCGTACTTAGCGAGCAGTGGTTGAGTGTTTGGACCAAACCTGTTCTACTAATGTTTCAGGAATGGGTTTATACTTACTGTAGTGAGTGGTTGAGTGTTTGTACGAAACTTGTCCCACTAATGTTTCAGGAATGGGTGCCTGTGACAGAGAGCGAGAGCAAGATGAGCTCAACCTCTGCCCTGGCCCCTCCCGCGGCCCCCCAGCTGCCACCCCCGCCCCAACCCCCGGTCCTGCCCCCTCCCCAGGCTGCCCCAGCCCCCAAAGCCATAATGCCCCCCCCCCCACCACCCAAGGCCGCCACCCCGCCTGCCCCTGCCCCAGCGAAGGCAGCCTCTGTCTTCGGTCCCATACCTAAAGCCGTAAGCTAGACTTTAAAATTGGGGTGGGGGGGTCATTAGGTTTGATGCATGGCTGTGTGATTTCGTAGAATATAGTTTCTAAGGACTTGCCAGCACAGTAAACATAGCCAATTCCGTAACGAGACAATTTTTCAGCTGAAGTATAAAATCGTTCTAGACAGACAACGCTATAAATCTTACTCAAACCGTTTACTTCATTTGCTCTAGTACACCTTCGTGGGTATTAGAACTTAATATCTGACTCAGCGAGTGAGTTCTAAACTAAGTCAGGTACTCTGGGTTTTTTGCGCAAAAACGTTCGCAATTGCGCAAAAAATTTGATAATTGCGAAAAAATTTAAAACGTTTTCGCAAACTGGCGAAAAAATTTTGACGCAGTGGAGGTGAACTTATAAGGTCTATCTATGCGCTAATTTTTGTGGTTTAGTCGGAAAACATTTCCGATACCTCCCCAACTGATCAAGTTTGGCCTAAAAATTGAAAATTTGTCCTACTTTTTCGGATCCCCTAGGCCAGCACTCGTGCAACTTTGTGACTTGATGTTTCTAGTGACTGTATAAATGGAACACATTTTCTTCCATGTATCATCACACCGACTGCATGTAACACTAATAGACAGTATAATAGGGGTCGGAGGTGACATAATTAAGAAAAGAAACATTTTAAAATGTTAGCATTTTAAGGCCTAACTTGATTATTGGCCGGGTCTTCTGAAATTTCTTTGCGGCTGAACATCGATTGTGAAAATTGTAAAAAATTACACAAAATTCTTAGGATGGCTCCATAACTTTAAATAAAATACTTTAAATAAAATTTTCAAAATCGTTGTTTTTTGACCAAAACGGGTAAAAATTGCGTCAGGCTTAATCCTGTATGGGCGTAATAATGTTTTATTAACATTTAAATGCAAAATCTATGCATTAAGTAACAAAAGTAAATATGCGAAAAAAATTTGATTTTGCGAAAAATATTTGAAACTTTTCGCATAATTGCGAAAATTTGCCAGCGAGAAAAAACCCAGCACGTACTTAAGTAGTACTTAGTAAGTTGAACTAACACTACGTTGACAAGATAAGATCACATGCACGCTTATCATTAGCGTGCAAAATTTAGTTCGTTTAGTGTAACCAAAAAGCAGGGTGCTAAAAGTTAAGTCCGTCTAATCCGGAGGAATGCTTCAAACCGTTTAGTCGAACTAAAAAAATTAACTCCTTTAACCCGTTTAATCTGTCCCTGTTTAGCCGTCGAGCATCAGCGACGTGGTTGGGCAGCGTTTGCGAGCCATGAGACGACTGCAGGAGAATCCGAATGATTCAGAAGCGCTCATGCTAATGCACCAATGCGAGCAGCAGGTCAGGTCGATGTGGTTTTGGGTCCATGAGCTTGGATTCACAAAGCGCGTTTAACTTAAACCCAGTCCAAGTTGAACAAGTGATCGTTTGAAATACACGAGAATTTTTCATGACGAATTGCGATGCTGTATTTCATTAGAAAAGAACGTTTTAGACAGTGTCTATAGTTGAACACTTTTCGTGTGGTTTATGCACTAAATTAAGAGTTACAGTATGACGATATCTGTGTAAAGGAATTTGTAAATAATTTTATGTGGTTTAATGAGTGAGGCTGAGATGTAGCTTTGAAGGAAGTAGATTTAGCGGATTAAACTGAAACTGTTTTGGGGGGATTAGGTTCAATTTATCGAATCTGTCTATATAATTTCAGGCTTTGACTTCACCGCGGTACTAAATTTGCACAATATTTTCAGATGACGAATTGGGCGGAGAGCAAGAATCTGCCGGGGACATTCACAGGCTCCACCGGGGTTCGCTGTTTGACCGCCGGCGAATTGGCCCCCCATGGGTACCAGTCCTGGGCCAAAAAGGTATATAACCAACAACCAAACCTTTTCCGAGCACAGCTGCGGAACTAAAATGACACAATAGCTGTGGGAAACTTCAAATTGCTATAGATAGCCACCTTTTTCCTGGAAAGTCCTATCATGTATGGGAGAGTGGGACCTGGGAGTAATATAGTATTTCCTGCTTTCTCCTAGATTGGCTGTAAACTCCATAACATTGCTAAAATATTATTTCTATTTCACGGCCCCCTCCCTCCCAAGGCCAATTTGACCCACCACAGGCTTCGCCCCCGTGATGCTGTGGTGTGAATGAATGTGGTGTGTGTGTGCGTGTGTGTGTGTGTTCTGTGAACTGTGTTGCTAGCAGGGGGTGGCATGGCTGGCATGCAGTTCACTGGCCCCTCCCTGTAGCTTCAGAGCTGGTCGCACGTGTCCATGGGGCATTTGGGGCATTGCGCACAGTGACGCAAGCATTCTGGGGGGGGGGGGGGGCGTTGTTGTTTTCAGACGTCCGACCGGGGGGGGGGGGGGGGGTCATAAACAGGTGAAGCCTCTGAAGGTTCCAAGTTTCGTAAATTTCGGGGCGGGGGGTGGGTTTCACGTACATGCAATGGCCCGAATGGCATATGGACCTGACGTATTCAGTTGAATGCATAAAGGCAGTCTTCTTAGCTCAGTCTTGCTAAGTCTAACGGCAACATTCTAACCTAATATTATGTAATACGTGTAGAATTTTTCGTGACGCTGTTCGTAAATTACTGAAATAGAACGGCCTTAGACTGGTTTTAACGTCAGACTGCCTTTATGCATTCCACTCATTTAGTTTGGACAAGTGCAGCAGATTACTTGTGTGCTGGCCTGAAGCTACAGAGCAGGTGGCGGGGCACGTGACCACCAACGGACAAGGCAAATCGACCAATGGAATGCGACCGGCCCCAGTGACTCGAACGATGATTGGCTGGCCAGTGGGTGCCAGGTGTAAGTCGTGACTCGCCTGCTAACAGTTCTGGGGGGGGGGGGTGGTCCCCCTCAAATGGAAATATTGTGGGGCTATATTAAACGGACAGCTGAGATGTTTTTTTTGGAAGGTGGGGTGGTGGTGACAATATTGTGGGGCTATGACTATAGTGCTGTGATATTTTTTCAAGGTGGGGGGGGACGAACGATATGGCAGAAATAATGAAAATTGTTGATAATGAAATGAAAAAGAGTGGGAGAAAAATTGAAACTTTGGTTACTCACCATTGCTTTGGTGAATGAAGAGCTGTTAGCAGTGAGTCATGGGTGTTAAAGAATAGTAGGGGTGGTAAAATCACTTACAGTAGACTCTATCTGTTCAGCTGATCAAATCGGGAAAAATCTTAAGCTGGTGCTGATAAACGTGATTTTTCGTATTTTTGCCGGCTGAGCGGACAGACTACTACAGTAAGTAGGATTGGACCCCAAAACCAGCCTTTTCCTGAGTTTTTTTATTAGCATACAATTGATGCATCTTCTTTTTGTACTCCTGGGGACCTAGTCCAGTAAACTCACATGCCCGGTATTTATCGTTGCCAAATCTGGCTGATTGAATTTGTCACGGCCATTCGTGTAACGGGGTAAAAAATGGGGGGGATTCCGGCCAAATTTTGAGGACCCTTCGTCTCTTCCCCCTAATCGACAAAAGTACCCAAAATTTACAGATCAGTGCCATTTTTACTCAAAATTTAAAAAAAGAGCCGTTTTTGCTCAAATTTTTAATGAAATGTCATTTTTTACACACGTTTACGTGATCTTAACCTCTCTCTAGAGAGGGGCTTCAATAATTTAGTGGGGGGGGGGTGGGTTTTGCCCCATACATGTAACGGGGTAAAAATTTTGGGAAAAATTTTTTGGGACACTCCCCCCTGATCCTCCGCAAATCAGGGGTTTTTTTTCAAAAAATTTTGTGTGCATAATTGTGCAAAATTTTAATTTTAGTGTGCAAAATTTTATTTTTCTGTGCAAACTGTAAATGTGTTTTCTTCGCCTATATAGAAGCAAATATACGCGTTTTTATACCTCTAGAGGCACGTACGTATCAGTGGCGTATATACCCAAGAAAAAATGTTCGGGGAGGGAATGACTTTTCAATTCTTTGTAATGGGTGAAAAGGCACTTTAGCAATTTTAACACGCATAAAACGCCTTACAAACGCAAGATTACTAAACCAAAAAGGTGTAGCGGTGTGAGGGCTGCTAGTTCCCAGAAAAAATTGGCTGTTTTTCCTAATTTTTAGGCCCAATTTGGTCAACAGGAGACGTATCAGAAATTTTTTCCGATAGAAAAATTAAAACAAAAGATAGTAAGTAACGTCACATCAGACAGTGTATATAACACAAGTAAATGTAGCATAATATACTCGTGTAGACAAGCAAATGCAGCATGATGTACTCGGGTATACATCAATAGGCTTTGATGAAAGATATGTAATAACAAGACTTAGTATGCCACCGAGTCGCAGGGGTCTGGGGGCTGCAGCCCCCAGAAAAAAATTGGGGAACTTTTGAATTTTTATGCCACATTTGGTCAATTAAAGACGTATATATCAGAAAATTTTTCCGGCCTGACCATATAAATCAACGGCGGGACCCTTGCGGAAAAAATCACGGGGGCGGGGGATTTCCACTATCCGTCCACCCTGGGTACGCCCTTGCTCGTTGCTGATATGTATGTTTATGTTGGTGTGCTGAAATTCTACATATTGGAAATTACTGGCATTAGCACAATGGCTGTCAAATGCAGATCCAAGAAATTTTTTGAGCGAGGGGAAGCCGACCTACCTTGCTTGACTTAATCTTGCAAAAATGTGTATGCCATTTATAATTGGCGGGGGTCTGGGGGCGGCAGCCCCCAGAAGCCACAGCTTTCGTGGAATTTTGAAATAAAATTTGCATTATAAAAGCAACTTTAAGCAACACTTTGTTGACGAATCTTGGTGATTGCGGGGCGTAGGGGCAGCAGTCCCAAGAGCTTTTGTAGAATTTTGAAATAAATTTTGCATTGAAAAACTTAGTATTTCATCAACACTTGTTTAGGAACCTGGGTCATTGCTGAGATCTGGGACAGCAGTCCCCTGAAAATGCAAAATTTTTTATTTCTCGGGCAAAATTTGGTTAATTAAAGACGAAACAGAAATTTTTTAGCCGGCCATAAAATTCAAAGGGGGCAAAATGTGTAAAATTTTTGTGTTAAAAATTGTGTGTAAAATTTTACAAATAAAAAATTTCTGGGGCAAAAATTTTCAACATCCTTCCTTGGTATATATATGCCCTTGTTACGGTTTAATATATACATAAAATCATATCAGTGGCAGATCGAGAAATTTTTCAGGTTGGGTGGAGCAATTCTCCCGACTTGTGAGACAATTTAGTTTAGAAACGTAGATGCCGTAGTTTGTGGAGGTCTGGGAAGCTAGAGACTTATGGTTGTTGACAACGTGTGACACGATTTTTAGAAAAATAAACCTCTAGCAATTTGAACAGCAATTACGCAAATCATGCGCCATTTGCCAAAATGCAGTATAAAAACCTGCCGCCGTTGATGATGCCGCCAGTGATGTCAGTAGATGCAGGTGTCTGGGGGCGGCAGCCCCCAGAATTTTTTTCGATTTTGCATTAAAAACAGTGCATTTTCAGCATATCCCAGACCCATCGGACAGTGTGCATTATTGTGCAAAATTTTAATTTTTGTGTGCAAAATTTTAAAAAAGTGTGCATTTGCACAGGGTTTTGCACAAAAAAAAACCCTGCCGCAAATAACCTAATTTTTGCAAAACTTTTAATATTTTCCCAAAAAAGTGCCTTTTTTGCTAAATTTTGCCCAAATTTACGGGACCCTTCCCACGGGCCTCCATTTCGGGAGTGGGGGTCACCCGCCCCTCATACATGTATGTCCCGCCCTCACACATATTATATGATGAGTCGCGACCCTTTTGCGACATAGTTCGATTTGGCAGCTATATTGTGTCGAGCTGTGAGAGTACTGGAATGGATCCCTGACCCGGAAAAGGGGCTGGTAGTGGGAAGGTATGCTGATGTTGTAGGACCAGCTGGTAAGCAGCAAACCAGTGGAGAGTGGGCCAGGCATGAACCTGTTACGCAAAATGGGCTGGACCCCAGGCATGGGACTGGGAAAGCACCAGGAGGGAAGCACCCAGCCGCTCAGTCTGGAAGTGAAGTCGGATCGAAAGGGTACTGTCATTTTGAAAAGGGATAGAAAACAGACTAATAATGTTTGGTTTGATAATAATTCATGATATCAAGAGTACACAATAGGAAGAGTATGACACTTTTTTCTATTATGCCCTAGTGTCCGCGTCTAATGCGGAGCTCAAATTAGCCCCTTTTGGACGGTTATGACTTTTGAGGGAGGAGTGGGACTGTGGACTATTACTATGAAACCCTAGACTCTGGACTATCTACTATGAAACGCTACAGAAATTTAATGTGTCTAGTAATTATTATGTTATCTTCTGTTGGTGCATAGTTTTTTTAATAATCTACATCTTTTTTAAAATGAGTTATTAAGCGAACCCATTAATACTGGTGGAAATTAATCTGATTTTTGGACCGTTTGAATTCTTATCTTCTAGACTTATTTTTTTCAGGTCTACACGCGCAGGAGGAACTGCCACAGTCCAAGCGAAAGGCCCCCGTTCCCAGAACAGCCACCACCATGGGATCGCTGCAAAGTAATATCACCCCACCCCCCCTACCGAAATTTTTCGCTGCTGAGTTATGAGAAACTACAGTTTGTGTTATTGTGACGAAGGCTGGGTTTGTACTAAGTACAGGTCTTGTCCGTTTCAGTATTTGTAAGCATATGCACACTAATGCTCTTTTGCTAAATTATAAAAACATGTAGACCAAAGTCTGACCAAAAAATGGTAAACACCGAGAGAAAACAGGTGGCGTGATTTTGGCAGTTATACTGGCTATACTCTGAATGGCTGAATAAGGAAGTGTTCCTGTTCGTTATGAAAATATAGCACGTTTTGTTTTCTCGCGGTGTTCAACATTTTTGATGAGATTTAATAAAATGCCTTAAACAAACCTGTGGACTAATTTTTGTGCTTTTTTTTAAAGTTGGAACTAATGGCTGTTGCAGGCAAGCACCCGGTGTCAGCCCTGATGGAGATAGCGGTGAAGCGAGGCTGGAGCATTCCGCAGTTCAGCTGTGTGGAGACTGGACCACCGAACAGCCGTAAATTCTTCTGGAAGGTATATATGAGGGACAAAAGATGTACTAAAGCCCGGTTCATACTTGTCCTTAAGGCCACGGGGACAAGGAGAAGGACGAATTTTGGTCAGCTGCTGTGTAAAATTGACAAAATATGCATTTCAGCAAATTATTTGCATACGGTCTAGAAGTGACCTCAACTATAGTTATGCAAAAAATTGGCATATTTGGCTGCGCAGTTTTTTCGAAATCGCTTAGGGACAGAACGGTAAGGACAAGGACGAACCGGGCTTAAGCACAACCCCCTTCTCTTCCTCTTCTAGGATCAATCTTATGGGTCCTTTCCCCCCTCTAATACGTGTGCTTTTGGTGCCTAATCTGGTGTTGTGGTTGTTGTAGTGACAAGTTTTTGTTAATATTGACGAAGTTGATTTTCATTCGATAGCGATTATTTCATTGATTCGATTCGATAGCCTAGTATCATATTATTATCTAAGCCTCTATGACTCATTGTTTATATAATTTTATTTTCATTTTATTTCATTTTTTATCCTTTTATCTGTTGTAGTGCATGGTGAATCGCGTGGAGTACTCGGTGAGCGCGCCGTCAGCCAACAAGAAGGACGGCAAAATGCAGTGCGCGCGGATCGTGCTGCAGTCACTCGGATTCCTGCCCAGGGACGACGCCCTCCCCATGGTCATCGGATGACTCCCTTCGTCCCCCGACCCCCCACGCCATGAAATTAAAAATAAACGCCTCTCCTGCTGCTTCAACCCCGCTCTTGGAAATTACGAACTACTTTTTAATGTTCCTTGTCAGACTCGGGTGCAGTTATCGCGTTGTGAGCTTTATTCTTGGATTATAACCTTGTGTACACCATAGTTGCTGCTGCATCGTGTTTTGCTGGTGTTTGTGGAACTAACTTTCAGTGGAGTATATTATCGCTGTTGGAGTGGATTATTTTATTAGTAGCAAATACGTTTTGCGAGTAGTTGTCGCTAAGTACGTACATACTCCGCCACGTTAAAACTTGCGCTTGTGAGTCACAAAGACAATCTTGAGACTGAGTCAGATTCGAATAGCCTGATACTTAACTTGTGTTTTGCTGCTGGTTTTGAAGAACGCACACAGACACACAATGCAGTTGAATCAACACGCATACACACACGTGCACAAGCAGGGAATTACTTTGGGATGTTACACACAGTAGAAACATACACATATTATACACCATAAAGTTTTACACACACACCACACAAGCATTGAACGTTAGTCTATGAATATGCAAATGAGTGTATATTGGTCTTTTCTTATTTCCAATACTGTGTCACTGTGCATACCAGGCTGGCATATTTTTAGTGGGGGGGGGGCTGGGGGGGGCGCCCCCATTTCGTCCGGAGCCCCCCCATTTTGGTCGCGCCCCCCCCCCCCTTTCAAATATGGGGTGCCCCCCATGCCCCATCGCCCGAAATTTTTTGCCGAAGGGACGTTTTAGCGACTTTTTGGTTGTAACAATGTCGCGTTGGTAGAGTTTTCGGGTCCTTTTATGCTAAATTTGGTATCAGTGTAGCTATAATGACGTATAAAAACGTAACTGTTGTATTTTTAAAATAATTCGAAAACACTTTAGATACTTTGCTTTTTTTTTTTATATATGACGTATAAAAACGAAACTATGAGTTTAACGTATAGTGTATTTATAACAGTAACGTTTAACGTATAAGAACCATTTTTTCGCCTAAAATAGTGTTTTATCGTGAATTTGGTGCGCACCCCCTCCCCCATCGCGCCACCCCCCATAAAATTTGGCCTAAAAATATGCCAGCCAGGTGTTGTATAATAAGTTCAGTAAATATTTTCAACTGCTGTTATGTGTCAATCTGTTATTAATTAAAGGAATTCTATGTTGCTTGCAGTTTTTTTAGTTTTCATTTTGTGACTACTTTACTTTGCAAAATATTAGACTTAGACCGGCTGTAAGTAAGCGTTTCGAGTTAAACAGATATGAAAACATTTCTTTCACAGACCCTCTAATTGGAACCTAGTCCCATACCGGATTAAACGGATTGGATGTATTTTACTCCAAAATTTAGGACACATAATATCTGACCAAATGAACTATTTAGCTGCTTATTTTTCGTCTGAACCCATACCTAAGAGGATTAAACATGCACGCTTGGGAATAGCGTTCATAGTTAGTCCGTTTAGTCTGACTGAAAACTGTTTTGATGACTAAAGTTGTTTTTTTGGTTTTTCTTTTTTTGGATATAGATTGTAATTTATTTTTTTTATATTTGTTTTTTCTTTTTTTTGGTTTTTTTTTATTTTTTTTTTTTTTGTTTTTTTTTTTTTTGTTGTTGTATATGTGATGTTTGTCTAGTTTGTTAACTCCGAGGGCCACTTCCTCATATGCTTAAACGGCCATGACGGCTGAAAATATGAATCTAGCTGACGCCTCCTGAACGGATTTGTGCCTAGTTTAATACTAATTGTCCTTCCTGCGACATAGTAGAGAAAGACTGCTACGTGAAAGCGTAATTTTTGCATGTCGCAGATATCTGTACAGGTAACCTTATATTCATAAATCTTCGGTTCTCGTGCCACGCCTGAACGAAACGGACAAGAATGAACTAGGCCTTAGTCGTTGGTGAGATGCTGACCCGTAAATGGAAATCGTATACAGTGCTGTGCAAAAAAGTTTCCTCTTCGTCAGCGTACGACGAGCTTCTTCCTTCTCCGACGAAAGTGACGAACGGTGGTCGGAAAGTGACGAAGCAAAATGTTTGTATTTATTGCATGCGGAAGTCCATTAGAATGCCCTGAAGCTAAAAAATCATGTTTGACACAATTTCTCAACGTCAATTTGTAGTACTGCACCCTAGGAATTTAGAAAGCTGCAATTGGTCGAAGCGTTGAGATTTGAGAAGTATTCTTTCCTTCTTGCCTGGCACATCACATAAGCATAGAAAGGCCAACTGTTGAAATTAAGCCTGAGCCTAAATTTAGTGAAAAGAAAAAACCTAGGCTTAGATTAGCTTTTTCGGCTATATTTTTTATATGATGTGCCAAGCAGGAAAGAGACGAACAAATAAGATACAGTAGGGATGGACGTCTCGGGTTTGTTCCCGATAAGAAGACCAAGACCGAGACTTCCATTCCTAAGGTACAGACATGCTTGTTCATCATTAACGATTACTAAGAGTACATAATAGGCATACATACAACGGGGTCAAAAATTTGGGGGGGCCTTTCCGGCCAAATTTTGGGGACCCTCCCCCCTGATCGACCAAAAATACTCCAAATTTTGTGAAATTTTCCCAAAAAAGTGCCATTTTTACTAAATTTTGCCCAAATTTTGGGGACCCTACCCCCGGCCCCTCGATTTGGGGTGGGGCTCCCCCATCCCCCCATGATACATGTATGATAATAGGAGTCCCATTACGTACTCTTGCTATTACGAAATGGAACCAATTTTGAATGGTAAATTGTCATGGTTTCAGACGGAAGACGAAGGGCAACACAGTTGAGACGCCATAAACATGAGGTCTGTGGATTGCATTTGATTTTTATTTCGGAGGCATACGTGGGAAGCTGTGACTTTATGAGATGCTGGGGGGGGGGGGTTGGGGAGGAATGTTTCTTCTGATTTTGCTCCGTGAGCCACCATTTACTCGGCTTTGTAATCCACTTCTGGGGCAGTTTTGGGGGGGGGGGGAATCCCCCCTTACACCCATGTATGATCCCAACTGGTCTTTCTCGATTTTAACTGGACACGCCCATGCCTATATAGTTTTGACTAAAACAATCTTCGAATAGTCAACGCAAAAATTAGCCAAAACATTCACATCTGAGATAGAAATTCTCTGCTGATAGCATATTTGATGTTCATATTTTTGTCTGCTCCGTAGACGGCTTTTGAGTAATATGTCGATCCTGTGTAGTATATAATATGGACTACTGGATTATTAATTAAGTTCATTAAGAGTACATAATATGTACTAATCCATATCACCCCAGGATCCTATTATGTACTGTACTCTTAGTACAATGTAGTCATTTGGGGATAATTGTTTTAGGCTCGACCTAGACGGCCTGACGGTGGTGTTTCCCTACGAGTATATCTATCCAGAGCAATACCTCTATATGCTCGCACTCAAAAACACACTGGATCACAAGGTGACAGCGCAAACTCGAGTTGTTTAGACCGGAGTCTTAGAGTTAAACCAAAGTCTAAGAAGACGAGTCTTGATGCTTTGAGCTGGCTTGAGCTTGACTGTTTTGGGCAGCAATTGAGTTTTTTTGATGGTTTTTTTGCTTTTTTTGATGAAATAGTTATGGCAATATTGAATTCCACAATGGAGGGGACTTAATACTTATTCACAACGGCAAAAAGGAAGGCTCGCCCCGGTAGGTTCAATTCCATAAGGGGCCGGGTTTCAACCAGCCAGAGCGTATATAATGTGTTAGAAAGAGTATAGCAGGCGGGGGAAAAACCCGCATTTTCATATTTCGTCATGTAGCTCATAGACTATACGTTTTCACGGGAAACCAAAAAAATCTGTCGTAGGCCTAACCATGCTCTAAACGCGGGGACCGGTTTCATTTCGCTATCCCTTACGGTTTTTGGCGGGAAGCCAAAAACTTGCCGGGGATTCCACCCCATAAATCACCCGAAAAGTGTGTTAGCGGTAGGTTTACAACACTATGGCACGTATTCGGAGTAGTAGAGGCCCTTGATGCCAAAACTATACCCAGATTTGCTACGGGGCCTCAGGTACACAAGTTTGAAAACTGCCCTTCGCAGCCCATTATAAAATTTTGAATTTTCAGATTTGGAAACAAAACACCTTAATTTCGACTGAAAACGTTGAAAACAACTAAAAAGTTGCGATAACGCTTCAAATGCATGCAAAATTTGCACTTTATAGCTACTTTTTACACCATCGACCCTTAGTGGGGGGTATCGTAAGTGGGTGTTACTGGTCATGACGGCCATATTTTAATTTTATTCGGTTATTTGGCGTTTAAGTTAAGATAAATTAACAAGTTATAATTAAGAACATACAAAAAACTGGCAAAGTATCAGAGAATACTACTTTCCGCTGCAAAGGGACCTCAAAATGACAAAGTCCGACTATTAGGCCCGTATTCCAGAATTCGATCAATATAGTGTCAGTATGCGCATATTTTGTGTTAGTAATAAACGTCTTTTTGCACACCGTGAGTCTTTTGGGGTAGCTACTGGTTTTTTCGACATCACCAGACCACTTTCAAAAAGTGGGTTTTTCCCCCACATTGGTTTTTTTACCCCGTCTAATTTCGGTCGGCCCCCCCTCGTACGAAAGAAGGAGGGGCCTGCCACTGCGGTCATGAATAGAGGAAGGGTAGTCCTCTGTAAAAGTGTTTTTACATGTGAGCTCGCATGTGAATGAGAATTGAGACTCCAAAATTCACCTCCTTTGGAGCCGTGTCGGGTCAAAAATGGGGGGTCCAATTTTTGATTCATAAAAATATCAGCGGGACCCTTTTTAGATATCGCTTATATACGTTTGCCTACAGAGACTGTACTATACGCTGGCAAATTTTTAGACCTGTACCACGTACCCAAGTTCCGGAACGGGTGGTTTTTCCCCCAAAAAATGGGGTGGGCTTTTTCTCCCCGCCTGCTATACAATAGTATCTCATTCTATAATCTATATATTATGTACTTTTGGTGAGTTGGAGTCGTGGGTGTATTTGCAGTGCAGCCGAGTGGTTACTGCGTTCGGTTTCTAATCTAAAAGGTTGGAGGATCAAATCCTGGCTATTCGGTTATGTGTAATCTTGAGCAAGAAAGGTTATTGCTACTGCCAAGCCAGCAGTCCATCCTCATTTGGTCGGTAAATAACTTCCCACAATAACGTGGAAAGGTAACCTGGGTCCGTCGTCCACTCGTCCGTGTCCGTCCATTATGCCTTGAGCGGCTGGCCCCCCTCCAGGGATGTAGTCACTCTTTAAGTGGCACTTCTGACGCTCCAGGACTTGTAACAGAGATGAGCACTGCACCCGAAGGCGGACACGCTAAAGGATAATTATTTATCCGCGGGTTACCTTTACCTATATACCTTGTATTATTTGCAGGGTCACTGTGTGTTGGAAATGCCGTCGGGTACTGGCAAGACCGTCTCCCTGTTGTCTCTGGTCGTGTCTTACATGAAGGTCGGTCCTTTACGAGATTAAACGGATTAGATTAAAATTTGTTTGCTTAATATCGTCTGTCAAAGTTGAGGTAGATACAAGTTGAGGTTGAGGTATACAAATTTTCGTACACTAGTGGCAGGAGGTTTTTGAGATATATACTTTTATATGAAAAATATATGTATTTATTTTTTTACAATTTTTTTGTATTTTTTTAGACGACTTCTTTCCAATATCATGGCAACAATTTTTAATCTAATCTTTTAAATTAATTAAGAGATCAGCATTTAAGTAGCTATTAATGTACCTACCTTATCGGATAGGGGGGGAGGCTGATTGGTAAAAAAAGTGTGCATTGTGTATTTACATTATGTTACTGATATTTCAGGCTCATCCAGATAAAGTGACCAAATTCATCTATTGCTCCAGGACTATTCCCGAAATGCAAAAGGTGTGTCTGTTTAGCTGGTAAAATTACATTTGCATGGATGAACATATTAATATTAGGGTCGATCCACACTTGTGGCTGTATGTCCGTTCAGCCGGTGAAGTTGCGAATACCCCACAGCCTGACCTTAGTCTCTATTAGCGACGTAATTGTGTCGTAATTTTGCCGGCTGTAAGTATGAATCGACCCATACGCATGCTGTTTGGTGGCAGCTGTGTAGTGGCAGGGTAGGGCGCAATAAAAGCAGCGCGGGGGAGGGAATACTTTTCTGGGGGGGGGGCGGGGGGCAGTGAAGGACGCGTCTGTGACAAAATTCCCCCAAGATTCCTCCGTGACTTGAGAATTAAGTTGGGACAAAGTTCCCCAAAATGCCCCCCTTGCCGTTTTGAGCCATAGAAACGAGAATAATGTAATCTGCCCCCCCCTATTGATTTTAGTCTTTTATTGTTTTAGGTGATGTGTGAGTTGGAGAATTTGGCGAGCTACTACGAGCGAACGGAGAGGCCTGCCCAGGGCGGCGACAAGGGGGGGTTTGACATGCTGGCTGTGTCCCTCAGTGCCAGGAAAAATCTATGCATACATCCGGAGGTGCGTAGTTGACACGCTGTTCGACAAGAGTACTGTTTAAGCCTGGTTCATACTCTTGTCCGTAAGTCTGCCCAACAAACCTG